>JAQZBX010003489.1:0-65046 GCA_029593785.1 Cabassous unicinctus | reverse complement strand
TTTTTTTTTTTTTTTAACAAATCAATTTTATTGATTTGTTTTATTGATACATATTAACAAACATACAATTCATCCAAAGCGTACAATCAATGGTATTTGCTATTATCTCATAGTTGTGCATTCATCACTTCAATCATTATTAGAGCATTTTCATTATTTCAATAATAATAATAATAATAATAAAGAGACAGACAAGAAAATTCCTCACCTCTTAATCTCTGTTTCCCCCACTGTACATAGCTGCTGTTTCTGGCTATTATATCCAAAGTCTGTAATCAATGGCTTTTAGTCAGTTTAAATTTCATTAGGATTTTTTAAAAAGATCTTCAGAAGCTGATTCTGAAATTTATGAGGAAAGTATCAAGATTAGTTAAGACATGCTCGAGGAAAAGATAGTGTGAGAAGATATTCCCCACCAGATAACAAGATTTACTAAAAAGCTATGGTAATTAAGGTGGTGTGGTATTTTGTCACCAATAAAAAACAGATACTGACAATAGAAATTAGAGAGTAGAAATTAGTGCATGTATACATGGTAATACTATATAATTGAGGTGGCAGGTCCATGGGAAGGGGGGCTTTATTGAATATGTGGTCTTGGAACAAGGAATCATTCGTTTTTAAAAATATGGAGCTTGGTCTCTGCTTTACACAATTCCCACAAATCAATTTCATATTGATTAAATACTTATCTTAGTTTCCCAGGGCTGCTGTAGCAAAGCACCATAAATGAGTTGGATTAAACAACAGAAATGTATTGTCACACAGTTCTGGAGGTTAGAAGTCTGAATTCAAGGTGTCAGCAAGACCTTGCTTCCTCTTTAGGCACACTGTCCCATGCCTCTTTCCTCACTTCTGGTGGGTGACCGGCAATCCATGGCTTTCTTTGGCTTCTTGTAGCCCACCTCAATATCTGCCTCCATCACACGGCCATCTCTCTCATTCTCAGTCTCTCTCTGTCTCTCTGTCTCTCTCTCTTCAAATTCCCTCTGCTATTAAGGACATCACTCACGTTACATTAGGACCCACTCTAATCCAGTTTGGCCTGATCTTAGCTAATAACTAATAACATCTTCAAAGATCCTATTTCCAAATAGGTTCATCCAGGAGACCAGGGGTGAGGACTTGAACATATCTTTTGGGGGGACACAATTCAATCTATAAACAACACTTAAATTTGAAAGGCAAGATTTTTTAATTTTAGAAGAAAATCAGGAGAATTTCTTTATAATCTTGGGGCTTAGAAAGAATTTCTTCAATAAGACACACAAAAAAGTACCAACTAAAATATAAAATTTTGATAACTTTGACTCATTAAAATGAAGAATTACTGTTCATTTTAAGACACTACACATGCCCACAAAAGCCAAAAAATATAGGCCATAAATCAGAAGTCATCAGCCATACATAAAACTGATGAAGGATTATATCTATAAAAAAGAAAAAGAAAACAGAGTATTAGAACTCCTGAGAATCCTATAAGAAAAGACCAACAACCTAATGGAAAAGTGGCAAAAGGTATGCAGAAGAGGAAAAATGAATGGTCATTAAAACATGGAAAGATGTTTACATCAAAAAATAAGGCAATTCGGGAAGCAGATGTGGCTCAAGCGATTGGGCTCCTGTCTACCATATGGGAGGTCCTGGGTTTGATTCCCAGAGCCTCCTGGTGAAGGCAAGCTGGCCCATGTCCGTGGAGAGCTAGTGCAGCAAGATGACGCAACAAAAGGAGACAAGCAGACACAAAAAAAGGCACAGCAAATGGATACAGAGAGCAGACCGCAAGCACAGGCGGTGTGTGTGTGGGGGGGGAATAAATAAATAAAATAAAAATCTAAAAAATAAGGCCATTCAATTTCATACTATTATGGGAGACTATTTTACATCCTCTCAGGCTAAATTTAAGTATGACAGTGACACTCACTAATAAGGATGTGAGCCAAGGAAATTCTTATATACTGGTGTTGAGAGAATAATTGGAAAATGATTTAACATTGCAATATTAAAGGAGATAGGCACAGTGTTTCCACTCCAAGTTATAATCTAAAGAAATCTTTTTACATGTGCACTGCACCTGAAGGCAGGCACAGTAACTTTATAGCAGAATTACTCATATTTGAAAAATACTTGTAAGTCAAATATCTAAAAACAGAAGATATAATGAATAGATAAGGATATAGTCACACAATGGAATAGTATACAGGAAAAATGATGACACTCTGAAACATAATATGAGAGGACAGAATCTACAAAAGATTACAAATAAGGCTCAAACACAAGAAAAATTAAATAATGCACTTTTTGGAAAACTGAAAAAAAAAAAAATAGCAACAACCAACCTAAAATTCGGGAGATTGAATACATTTGGGAACAGGCGGATGAGATACAGAGAAATTCACAGGTATACACAGGTAGTTTCCAAGCTGTTATTCTACTTTACTTCATAAATCAGGTAATGGGTTCCCTGTGGTTAATTTTATTATTGTGCTTTAGAACATAACATGTATGTTAAATATAGTTATATGTATTGAATATTACATAATAAAAATTTTAGAAGTTATGCAATACAAATAAGAGGGACCTTACACTTTAAATAAAATGAAACCACCCCAACTGCAATGCTCTCACCGTCAGCGATAACCACTTTTCATATGTTGGCTTATTTCCTTCAAGTACACATACCCACACCCCACCCATCACTCCCTTGTTTTATTTCTCTAAATAGAGTCATATTGTTTAGACTATTAGGGATTTTTGTTTTTTACTAACATCATGGTGTGAGCATTTCCTTCTTTCTTAAATAGTGTTTTAAGATGCAACTTACAAAGGCTACATTACTTTTCATTAACTGCATTACCATAGCTTATTTATCCAACACACCAATTTAGACATTGTATACTTTCAATCTTGCATTGTTATAAATATGATGAACATTCTTGAACCTAGTCTTTTGTATATACACATATAACCTTTATTTTCCCTTAGTGTAAATTTCTAGAAATGAAATAGTTGCATAAAAGTACACAGATGTAGGAGGTCAAATTAACCTTCAATTTAGACTCCACCCATGGGTATGAGTCACAACTTTCCCTCTCCTACAAAATGTGGTAGTAAATACCACAATGCAGATTCTTGGAGGAATAATGAGCCTAGACAATGGAGAAATCAATAAGTCATATTCTCATCTTTCTCTCTCCTTCCATTCTGTCCTTCATTCATATACAGAAACACAACTACAGATCACCAAGTATTGAGAGAAAACCAATAAGAATAAAATGGGAAACCAATTCTCTAGGAAAAAGAGAGAATTCTTATGAAAGAGAAATTTAAAGCATTCATTTTCTATAAGATTTCAGAGGATATTGAATCAATAAAACAAAAATATGCTGCTCTGAAAAAAGAATAACCAGAGACCCAAAAGTTTTCTTGGAATATAAAACTATGTTTATAGAAATAAAAATATTTTAAGACCACAGTTAAGGAAGTAAAAATATTCACAAAGGTGCTGAATAACAGAATAGTCCTGACAGAAGCCTTGGTGATATGGAAAATAGTCATTGAGAATATCTCCCAGCATGAAAAACAAAAAGATGAAAAAAGATGATGGAGGTGAAAGTGTTTTGGATATTCAATGACTACTCATATTTAAGAAATTATTAGTGAAAGGGTAGTGGAATGTAATATATGATAGCAGAATTCTAAATATTTGAACAGAAAAGTGGGGCCTCATATATAAATATGTGAGTGTGTGCATATGTTTGTATTTAAATGAACAGTTAAGTTACGGAATGTCACGAAATCTCTTTCTCTTTTAAAAGGCATGTTTTATTACAGAATTGTTTCTTACCGTTGTGGAAATCACATAGATTCCTAGAAATCACAAGATGAAATTTCATGCAGGTCAGAAATGTGGTGAGCCTGGAGTTTCAGGCATGTTCTGATACTTCTGTGTTTATCAAAATCAATGCTCAGGTCGGTACACACAAGAGATAGATAATTGTGGTTTGGGCAGAAGGATTCTGCATAGTTTTCGTTTAATCTCAAACCAATTTTCCTTTTTAGTGGCTTTGAAATCAAATAGCACAGAAACTTCCATTTGCATGTCAAGCTCAGTGTAGAGCATTAGGGTTTTGTTACTATGCAACCTGGGTATCTGCACATCAAGTTTTCTGGAAGACACTTGCTTCATACAAGATATAAATGCTCAACTTGATGGCCCCAGACTCCCAAAACAGGACCCGAAATACCACTGGAAGCAGACAGCAATGCCAAGAAGTCCACTAGTACCTATGCTTTGGAACCACAGAGACATGGTATTCAGAGAAAAGGCACCTTTAGCCTCGCCTGTCTCTTAGCAACAAGAAGTTAGGTTGGTACACACAATTTCTGACAAAATGAGGAATCTAAACCACTGACTAAAGCTGTCAACTCCTGAAATGGGGATTAGGTTATGGAGAAAATAAAAATATTAGAATAAGTGACCCTGATAAATATTGACTTTCTGGCAAGTTTGGATCTCTTCAAGCTAAATAAAAATATGAGGTTTCTTAGTGACACTTGACCTATGAAGTCACCTCCAATAATGTTATAATATGTTGGACAAGAAATGCAAAACAAATGAACCCCTCTCACTGAGCCAAATTATGACAACAGCCTTAGACTAATTCTCTCCACATTATGCTTTGCGTTTGCCAACTACCACCCACTTCCTCGGAATGGTTTTCCTGGTTTATAGGAATTTCAGATTGTCAAAGTCTTAAGCTTACATAATAATAATGACCACAAAGAGAAGGTATAAACAAAATGTAATCATGATGCAACGTCTTAATTTGGGAAATAAAGATGAAAAATAGCATAAAATTATTAAAAGATGTATAAGAAACAATAAACAAAATTTCTTGGTTGGGTTAAGTTTATCAGATTTTACTCTGGAGATTCTAATGTCTAGCTTCCACTTCATTTCTGACTTCATGTAAGCAAAACTCAAATTCATCATCAGCATTTTCCTCTTTCTCCTATTTATAATGGGCTTAATTCAATTTATCATCACATTGTTCTACAGGAGATTGCAATGAATGCAATAATCCTGTAATCTGCACAAGTGCATCTCCAAGTAAATAACATCACAAAATAAATATTGATTGTGCATATAGTACATGAAAAGCACTATTGCTCAGTTCAGGGGATGATATGTGGTAGAGCAAATATAAATATGAATAGCAGTGCATGGTCCCTGAACTCAGGAACTTACGGTTTGTGGAGAGAAGACAGGCATGTTCAAAGATGTTCCAGGAGTCTGATGTGAACCTAGAGGTCAAGGCAGATAGAGGAAGAAGTGCCTACTGCACTCGGGGTACAGAACTGGGTTTTAAATTTGAATGCTGGTTTTATGGCATGAAGTTTAATTTTTTTAATTAAAATTTCACTCAACTGTCATGACAGAGTCTGAGGCTGGAGAGCAGGCCAATTTTAAATCTGAGCCATGGTATAATCAATGCAGAGTACCCTTCTGGTTTAAATTCAGGAAAGTCAGCTGTGCATGAAGTCAGCTTTTATATATGCATAGTTTCTAGCTTTAGCCAACTGAATGTGATACATTGTTCAAGAAAATGCCATTACTCCATTTACATCAAACATTCTGACTTTATCTTATATTGCCAAAATATGTTAGAATTCATCAAAGAAAAACAACCCACCACATCCATTTATTTTGATATTATGGAGATAAAATGATTGCTCAGTTGACTGATTGAACTCATTTTTCAACCCCATTGTGGTTTTATAGAAACATGACCCTGCCTTCATAATTCTTTCTTTTCCAATTCAATATATGATTCATTTGATGACCATGAGAATGTAGCAAACTAGTTCTCCATTTATCAAAGTTTTAACAACCATTTCTTTCAGGACGTTGAATGAAAATAATGGTTGAGAAGAAAATTGATAGAACTGGAGGAAAAGGATAAAAAAATGCAAACTAGTCACAAAAGAGGCCTCTCTTTCCTGTCTTCCTGCCACTTAAGCTGTGTCACTTAACAAGCTGTGTTTCCCTGGGAAAGTCACATCAACATGTCAAGAGAGATCCTTGGTGAATGTAAGAATCAACACCTGTTGCCTCTGGCTTCTCTACATCAAATAGAAATCAAATTAACTTGGTGTGGTAGCAAGAGCTCTGTTTTGTTTGTTTTTACTCCAAAAGGCAGGAAACCTGTGTTCCTGGTTGGTTCTGCCTTGGGGTAACTGTGGGACATTAGGTAGCTCTCCTTCCCTCCATATGCCTCGGTTTTCTTATCTGCATATTAGAGTTTGGACTAGCTGATCTCTCTGGCCCCTTAGAGCTCAAAGGTCTATTATAGAAAAAATGCCTCTGGGCTTCTAATTTGAACGCCAGGTGTCAGCCTGAGGTGAATCAAACCGTCTGGGTTATAAACCAACTACAAAACGAGGTTCCTAATGGAAACAGCAAGTGATCCTTGGCAGCAACTGCCCTGACTGTTCCTGCTGTAATATTCGGTTACTCCTCAGCTCCCTGGGCAGCCACTGGGGTGTTATGTAACAGTGACTCTTCAGGGTTACCCAATCCTTTCACATACCCCTAATTGCATAGTCTCCTTGTGGCTGGTGTAATACCTGGTTCTCTTCAATGACATGCTCCAGGGTAGATGTGGCTGCCACTGCCAAACCCAACTCCTGCTGGTTTAAAATAACAGTTATGTGCATCTTGCAAGTAAAGCCCTTTTTAGAGTACAATATTTTTGCTTTTCTTCCCGCCTCTGTCTAACTGGCAACATCTTCCTGCCCAAAATGTCCTAGGACTAGGAAAAAATTTAACAAATATAACAGGCTCCAGTACAGGTACAGTACATACCGTCCTATGACTTATGGGCACAGAGCAGGACAGAATCTCAGTCTCTCCAGCTGGAAAAACCCAGAAAAAAGGCAGAGGACGGTGATTCATTTTAACTACAACACATTCTAAATTTCCCCTTTGCATTTAGCCAGGACTCCTTTTATTATATATAAATGTGTTAACTATTGGGAAAAGAAGAATGATTGGCCAGCAGAAACGATAAAGGAGACCATTCTTATAGCACAAAATAGAAATGACTAGCTAGGTAAATATCAAGTCTAACATACTTAAGGTGAAAATAACAGATTTCATGAAGTGCATATCACCTAAAAGTTTAGTAGTAAGGAACCATCTAAACATAAATTCTTCAGATATAATATTTTTTGCTTGTGAAATTTTTACATTCCCATTTTAGAAAACACTGGTAAATAGGAAGAAGAATCAACATGAAAATTTATCAAAAAATCTTCCACACTTTTTCAATGCATGTTTATATTAAAGTAACAATAATCATACCATCCTAAAAATTTTGTATCCTACTTTTGTTTATTGATCCCTGTCATAAACATTTCCTATGTTATTTAAATTCTTCATTCATGAATAATATTTTAAGTTGGTATATATTTTATGAGTTGTAATATACTCATCAATTTTCTTACTGTTTGAATTTTAGATTGTATCCAATTTTTTGTTAAGATGAAGAACAATGTATGATACACACTTTTGCAAGCATTTGTTCTTGAATTTCTGATAATTTCATTGGAAAAGATTCTTAAAAGTGGAAATATGAGGTCACAGAGTACGACCATACCTTGAGTTATTAATATAGATTGACAACTAAGTCTAAAACAAAGAACTAACATTTAAAATTATTTTTCATTCATTAGAAGGAAAGCCTAATGGCAAACTAAAGTTTCACTGTAAAGAGGGAACCTATGCAAGGTAGAAATAAAAATGAAACTGTCTATGTGATGCAAAATATTTGGATAGTCAATTACTTTATATTGCAAATAAATGTTTCAAATATGCTAAAATCTAAAAGAGGAAGAGAGAATTCATGTAACGATATGCATGACATTGAACAAAAATATATAAACAAGGTCCATAAGCGAGAATCATATAGAGGCTTGGATATGGATAGATTTTTAGATATCATGGTATAAAATAAAAACTGCTAATAAGATGGGAACTTCCCACTACCAGGATCACACATGTACCTGCATGCACAACCCATCCTGCCTGCTTAGCTCTTTACAACGGAAGACGTGCCTCTCCTTCCTTCTGAAGCAGATTCTTCCACTTCTTTCCTGGATCCCAGCCCCTCCCTGCTTTCGGGGATCTTACCTCCTCTCCAGCATCTTTAGCTCCTCACTCTCTACTGGATTTTCCATCAGCTTTAACTGTGTGCAGGATTCTTCCACTTTGTAGATCTTTCTTAATCTCTACCTTCTCCCCAAGTTATTACCCGATTTCTTTCCTCCCTTGGATAGCCAGTGCTGTTTGTTTTTAAGTCCATGTATACCGGCTTTTTTTATCATCCAATCACACCTCAGTTTGCTGTGATATGGCTTCCACGTCTATCACTCAATGGCCCTTGACAGCTCTCATGACTGCAAGTATCCCAGAGCTTTTTGTCTCCACCATAGATGCTTCTTTTCAGAACCAGAACTATATTTCCATCTACCTCTTGATCCTTTCCATTTGGATATTACCCAAGCAACCCAAACTCAACCTGCCCAAAAGAAGGCATGACCTTCCTCTGAATCTTGCTGTTCCTCCTGTGGCTTTTGTTTCAGTGAGCAGCGCCACCATCCCTCTGGTTCCCCAAGGCAGGGACTTGAACTTCATCCTTCATTTATTTCTCTCTCACACTCCAGTTTTAGATTTAGGTAGGTTTCTGTTCCTCTGTAACGGCCCCAGATTGCTCAGGCTACAGTTAAATTTCTGACCTATATGACCCAAGAATATTCTTATGTTTCCCCTAAAATAGCCTATATAACACAATTCCATCTTCCAGTTATACATCTATATCCACTACAAGTCCGTAAGCTTTATGTCTATATTTTTTCTTTTGTTATCCTCCATATCTAGCAATGCCTGCCATGCAATAAGCACTTTATTGAATGATTTAAAAATGACTTGTCATCTTGATGTTGAGGAATAGTGACAATTTTGATTCTGAATATCAAATGCCTATTACATAATCTTTAAAAAAATAATGAAATATAATGGATTTTATTCACAAACATAAGAGGATGGCACTTATGAGCATCTAAATGTTAAATCTTTTTCTATTTTTCTTGTACCAGACAGTCCACACCTCTAATGAATCTGCCAATTATACTAAGTTCTTCTAAAAAGTCTCAGAAGACCAGCCTTGCTCATATGCCCCCAATGAGTGGTCACTTACTCATAGTGTATTGGGCTTTGTCCTAGGTAACTCTGAGTCCCTGGACACACCTGGATCAATTCAGGATGGATCTGACACCAAAGTAGCTGGGTTTTCCAGAGGATGCTGGAGATCTGCCCGTTAGCAGATCCCTGTTGTGGGTGGTGCTTGGATGACCCATTCAGGTTCTCTCTTGAGGAAGGAATGTACAGAGTCAGTCATTTATTGGTTGGAAGGGTTAGCAGAGCCAGGTCATCTGCAGTAAGAGCAGAGGAGTCGTCAGAGTTTCAGTGGCCACAGATCTCTAGAACATTCATGGTATTCTCAATGGCAAAGAACTGAGTCCAGGCTACAGGGCAGCTGGAGCAGGACCCTGAGGCCTTTCTTTCCTGGGCATCAGTGCGATTGGTCAAAGACTAAGCTACCATTTGTTTAGAACCTGTCGTTGTTATAATGCTTCATGTTGTGACAGTTTATTCCTTTCTATATTTGAATTTTTAATACTATGTTATTAATTAAGGAACACGGTCTACTTTGTAAATATGCATTAGCAAACTTTTCATCATCAAGTACACATTTAGTTTTGGTTCATGGTAACATATTTCCTTCTGTGCCATAGTTCCCATTTCTCTCAAACCTCCTGCTTAAATCTGTGCCCTAATTCCTATAATTTTATAAATAGAATAACATGTTTAAAAACGTGAAATTTAATGTTAATGTTAAAAGAGTATGTCTTTCTATTTGCTAGGGGAAAAAAATGATGTTTGAAAGCAAGTAAGCTGACTCTATATGAGGATCAACGTTTATTTCTACCTGGTGTTCATAACTGGAAATACACCACGAGGCTGTGAATGTGGATGTCCAGCAGGCAGCCACGTTCCTGGCTCTGGAGAAGATGATCTTATCTGCAGCCTTGGACTTGAAATAGCAGCTGGAATGCACTGGCTGTGCATAGGCACAATAATGTGCTCATGGAGAAGGTGCCAGAGAGGCAGCCTGAAGCTAGAGGAGAAAGCCCCTGTTGAACACATTTTAGCCTGAGTGAGGTGACTAGCCAGGTGGGTCCCTCTCCCTGCAGCTCTTGAGAAGCTATGGCGTTTAGTCAGCCAAGTACAGGGCTTTTGACCTGCCTTATCTTTCCATAACCTACGATACTGCATGTGGTGGTTAATTTCACACGTCAGCTTGGCTCAATTATGGTGTCCAGCTGTTTAGTCAAGCAAGTACTGGCCTGCTTGTTTGTTACTGTGAGGGTTTCATAGATGAATTCGTATCTACAATCACTTGGCTGTGTCTACAGCTGATTGCATCCACAATCAACAAAAGAGATTGCCCTCAGCAATGTGGGGAGTCTCCTCATCCAGTCAGATGGGTGCCTTAAAAGTCAGAACTGGGAATTTCAGAAGTCATAAAAGAATGTCTGCCTCTGCTTCAGCCAGACAGCTTCCCCTGGAGATAACTTCACCTTCACGGGAGTGTCCGGCCTGCAGCCTGCCCTATGGAGTTGGGAATTGCCAGCTTTCACAGTTGCATTAGCCATTTCCTGTGTATATATATATATCTCCATCCATTGGGTTCTGTTTCTCAGGAGAACTCTCACTAATATACTTCATTTTAATTCTCTTCAAAGGCACTAGTATTTCTAGGAAGTTTAAAATAGACTGGCTAAACTATTGCCTATTTTTTAGTAATGGGCTTGATCAATGGAATTGTCTGTTTGGTGATACATGTTGGCTTTCTAATTGAATTTTTGCACTTACGTGGCTTTATTTTAAAAGAGGTATTAATTTGTGTCTGCATGTTTAGAACTTTCTGATTCAGGTGAATTATATGGGAAAAAGGAGCACGAGTACTGGTATTTGCTGGTGAATTCTTAAATAGGTGCTCGTACCATCCAGACACTCCTATAAGCCTGATTCTGAACATCTTCTTGTCTATTTTTTTACTGTACTTATTTTGTTTATAAAATATTAATTTTAGGTGAATTTATTTAAAGTCTGCTCAAAAGTAATTCTGTCATAACAGCTGCAATGTGAAAATTGTGTCGAAGATTAGAATAAAATTATTACTTGGACTTGTAAAAACAAAATACACAAGTTCCACATAAGGATAAAAATCCTAGGAGGAAGAAAGAGCTCAAACACCAAACGCAGTTGTAAAGAACCTACAGTTGGTAAACTTCTGCCCTTGCTTGGCACTTGAGTCATACATTCCCCCAAATTCCTTGTACAGGCAGGAAGAGGGAATCTGACACACAACAATCTCAGCCATTGGATGTCTCATTATTTATTCAAGTAGAAAAGCACATTTTAAGGCCATGACAGACTGAAATGTAAGAGCATACAGTACAAACTGTACACTAATAAAATTTTGTCTTGTGTGTGGGTTGGAAAGGACATCTCATGGCTAGACCAGTTTATGCTCACATTCTTGGGTTTGGGATTTTTTCCCCTTTTTGATAGTTCAAAGATAACCACCTATTTAGTAGGTTTGATCCTAGCAATCTAGATCCTAGAGGGAAAAAGTGGAAATGGTAAAAAAAAAATACTGCAATTTTAAAAGTCTGAATACACTTTTGGCAAACAGGACGTCATTTTATGAATGATTCATGAGAAGTTGATCTTAATTTGCAATAGATTTCTGCCTAAAATGGTGGCCAAGAAAGAAAAGTAGAGAAATAATTAGCAACCAAACAATGATACTGCATATCCGGCACTTGTTAGGTCTATCTTTGTGTATAACAAGCCATTTAATATAGGGACTAACTGTGCACATCAATTATAAAATGCTTCCTTCATAGAGGAGGTCCTACATCATGGAGTAAAGTGATATGAGCACAGCGGCTGACTGAACCAATAATCCCATTAAGATAACTACTGTAACTTGCAGACAGTAAGCTCAGAGGGAGGTAACCAGGTCTGCAATATCTCGTGAGCACAGGAACTTTAAACATTTTTGGATATGTTTCTTTACAGATTGTAAATTCCTTCTCTGCACCACAGAGTTCAGCTTCTTGAGGACAAAAGGTTTTGTTTTAGGTATTATGTTTCAGAGAATATTATCTTTCATATTGAGTTGTTAGACAAAGGTTTATCCAATTAACTTGCTGAGAATTTAGGTAGTTTACATAAAACAGATCTGGAGAAGATTCTAGAAGAGTTTCCCGGAGATTTCTTTAATATTTGGAGCATTATTTGCAGTCTCAGATTGAAAGAATCATTTAAATCGAGCCATGATTGGCACTTAAAAGAAATCAGCACATTAAATAGATTTAGTTTATCCTGCTCTGCTCTGCCACCCCTTGTAAATCTGTAGTGAAAACCAATTTTCAGAGGACTCCTGAAGGCACTTTTCTGCAGACAAAACTCTTTAGATGGAAGCATAAATTAATGACTATTCATAAGTTTTGTAAGTATTAATTGAGCCACTACTATAAACCAGCTACTAATCTACATTCTAGGGATATTATGAGAAACAAGACAGACACAGTTCTTGCCCTCATTGAAGTTCTAGTCTAGTGTTCAATAAAATGTTTTAATTTCAAACAAGCACAAATGTGGAGAGACTAGTTTAAGGAATGCAATGAGCCCATCACCCACTTCAACCATTATCACTCTATGGTCAATTTGTCTAATCTATATCGCTACCCATTCTTTACCCTGAACCAGATTAGTTTGAAGCAAATCTTAGATATGAGATCATTTTATCAAAAAATATTTTTGTTTGTAACAATAAAAGATAAGAACTCTCTAAAAATGCTGTGATATCATTATTACATAAAATTTTAAACAATAGTTGCTTAATGGCATTGAAAAAAAATGAGTCATTGTTCACATTTCCCAGATTGTTTCTCTCACATACACACACTGACACACATTTTTACAAATAAGGGCCATGTTAGATTGATATGTCTGCTAAGTTTCTTTTAATTTAAAGTTTCCCTCATCATAACATTTTTTTGTTTTTGTCATTGTGTTTTTGATGCAAACTCCAGTAGAGTTTCCACTATCTGAATTCAACTGATTAGATTCCCTTGATGTCATCTAACATATTCTTCTTTCCCTTAAATTTCTTAAAATTATTAGAAATATCTGGAGTTTAGGCTGTATTCAGGTTTGATTTTTTTTTCCTTCTTTTTGTCAAGATACATAGGTGGTATCTGTTAAATATATATTTTTAGAGATAACATTTTCAAATTTTTTTAAAAAATCAAGCACTTTTATAACTCAAAAAATAAACTAAAGATAACATTAAAGATTTTTGAAAAATGATATCTAAAATGTATGATGGCTGGCCTTTCTCAAGTCCGTTAATCTGCCTGAAGCCCAGTTCCTTCCTAGCTTTAGATACTCAC
This sequence comes from Cabassous unicinctus, assembly GCA_029593785.1. Classification (NCBI taxonomy): domain Eukaryota; kingdom Metazoa; phylum Chordata; class Mammalia; order Cingulata; family Chlamyphoridae; genus Cabassous; species Cabassous unicinctus. Next base: position 51,453 of record JAQZBX010003489.1, on the reverse strand, counting down.
CCAATTCTGAAGATCCAAGATTCTATGGGATCAGTGAGATGACTGTATTCCAAAGTCATCTCTGCACAACCTTTTATGGTTCAAAGTCAGTTAGCTGGAGCTCCTAGGACTTATTATTTTATACACAATGGGATTCATTCTCAGCAAACTGAAAACATCTCAAATATAATGAATCATCCACATTTTCCCTTTGTGTTGAGAAGATAAGTGCTTAATATTCCAGAGAATAACATTGCCCCTACCATTGTCCCAATTCCCCAAATCTTACCCACTTAATGCTCCAAATGACTTTTTGTCAATAAATTATCTTTTACTAAGGTGATGATGACTACCAAGCAAAACAAATCTAAATATTTGGAGCTAACTAGATATTTTAGGACAACGAAGACAGCGTGAGCATCAGCTTCATCATTGCGTCTGTTAGCTTGAAACAATATAAAATTCTCATTTTATAGACGGGTCTTTAGTAAAACATGCTCATTTTAGCCATTTAAGGATTTGAAACTTTAAAATATACGTTTTGTTCCCTACTGGAAAATATTGGTTTTCCCAAAGGCATTAATTTTAGAGTTTCTCATTTTCATGAAAATGGTAGAAACTAATATCTATAGGCTTAAAGTACAGTCTTCTTGAACAGGCCAATCTTCCATAATTCCTTGAAGACTATAGGCATTATCTCTTAAGGACAGCGACAGGAGACAAATGCACGGAATTTACTCAGACCTGCCTTCGCATCAGTTTCTCCAGAGAAGCATTACTTCATCGGGCAACGATTTGCTACCACGCTGACCAGCCCCCCAGGACAGTCGGAGAAGCCAGCAGAGATGATCACGGACATCTGCTCACTACAGGGTAGGTGGCAGGCTTGTTTATATTAAGAGCTCTTGCTGCTACACAGCAGAGCCCACTGCGTTAGAATCTGTTCCCGTAACAGTCCCTAAGGCAATGACGCACAGCTGTGGAGAGGAACTGGGCTCTTTAATTTGTTAACCATGCCCAGAAAAGAAGAAAACAAAACGCTCAAATTAAAAGAGGCCTTTTACCTTGACTAAAAGGGGGAAGACTTAAATACAAAAGAGTTTTTATGGCTAAGAGATTTCAAAGGGAGTCAGGAGGTCATTCCAGAGGTTACACACGGTCTCAGGCAGATCTCACCAACTGCCACAGTAAACAAAGCCTCAAGCAGGGGTGCTCCTGAGGGCTCTAGAGACATCTGGACTCTATCGGCAAGACAGACAAACACCCCCCATGAGATCAGCATCCCATCGGTGGGCCGTACCTCAGAATATATGACAACCTATTTCCCCAGTGTAACAGAGTTAGACTCGTTTATAATATCCCTACACATGATGCTTCAACCCCTTTTATTTGAATCTATAATTAGCACTATACCCATTAAATATATGTCCCCAAAACTTAAATCATCTATCTGTTCATATGCCTGTTGAGCCCTGAATCTCAGCAGAGTAGTGGCCAACTCGCGCAGGACAGCTAACAGAATGATGATGGTGGACAACCCTCTTGCCCCAAAGCAAAGAGTATCTACAATTTCAGTCAAAACAGTTTCTACCAACTGCCCCATGGGATCTAAACCCCCTCTCAAGCGGAGGAAGGTGGGCATCACCATCACCAGATCCTCAATATTGAGGAATGAACAAACGCAAGGGGGGGAATGCAGCCATGGACCAAAGTAGACTTATTATTATTAAAGTAATGGAAGAACTTGTAACATTGATATAAAGATAGTGATTACCAGAGGTTCTGAGGGGAGGGAGAGGGAAGAATAGTTGGAACATAGGGCATTGGAATTGTTCCACATGATATTGCAATGATGGATACAGGTCATTATACATTTTGTCAAAACCTATAAATTGTGCAGCGCAAAGTGTAAACCATAATGTATAAACTATAGACCTTGGTTAGTGGCAATGATTCAATATTTGTTCATCAATTGTAGCAAATGTACCACAGTAATGTAAGATGTTATTAACAGGGGAAAATGTAGAAGGGGGTCGGGGTGGGGTATATGGGAATCTTCTATACTTTTGATGTAACTCTTCTGTAATCTAAAACTTAGTTAGAAATAAAGTTTATTATATGAAAAAAATAAAATAAATGAGTCCTTTTAAAAGTCTTCTCTGGAATCAGTTAAAAAAACAATATGAACTTTCCCCCAATAACATGAAATGAAAATGGTTATTGCTTACATGATTTGGATAGATAGATAGACAGATAGATAGATAGATAGATAGATAGATAGATAGATAGATAGATGAAATCTTTGATTTGAAGCCTATGAAATCTTTCTAGTCTTCTGGCTTTGCAGTTTTACCTTCTCTTAATCACATTGTCTAAAGACTCTATTACATCATAAGACCCTTGAGTCATTATTGCTGATATGTTTAGCTAGTGAACTTTGGGTGCATATTATAAAAATGAGGGGTGGTGATCCATTTGGAAAAATTCAGAAGAAGGTCAGGCAAAAGAGGCCTAAAATTCTATCCAGAAGATTGAGGTTAAGATAAGAACACCTTTTCTTTAAAATGAGGGTCCTAGAGTTTTAGAGCAGGAGTTTAGTGTAAACATTTTAATCTAACTCCACCCTGTATACAGCTCTTACCTAAACCTATTTGTTTTAATGGTCTCCAGTTGTTTGTATTTTAATGCAGTTACTTTGGTTATTTTGATACATTTCAAATACAACAAGATACAGATTATGCCATAACAAATATCTTGAACCAAGACCCCACTGCCAAGCCCTATCAAGTTCTAAGTTTGCCATACTTGCTTCGACATTTAATTCTTTTTAAGAAACAGCTTATTACAGATATGTTGGAAGTTGCCTCAGTACATCCCTCATGTCTTATCTCAGTTTCTTCCCTCCCTCCCTGCCTCTCCAGACATAATCACTGTGGTGGTCTGGAAATGTATGAACCCCAAAAAATCATGTTCTTAAAGCTAATCCATTCCTGAGGGTGTAAACCTATTGCAAGTAAGACCTTTTGATCAGGTTACTTCAGTTAAGGCATGGCCCAGGGTGGATCTTAGCCCTCTTACTAGAGTCCTTTATAAAAGAATGAAATTTAGAGTAAGAGAGAGAAAGCTGCAGATCTAAGAGGCTGAAGGCAATGAAACCCAGAAGAGAAGGGAGAGACCGCAGATGTCGCCATGTGCCTTCCACATGGCAGAAGAGTCCAGGCTCACTGGCACCTGGTCTTCAAGAAGAAAGCATCTCCTGAAAAATTTTGGACATTTTTCTCAACCTAGTAACTGTAAGCTTGTAAGCTAATAAATTCCCATTGTAAAATCAATGCATTTCATGGTATCGGCTTTAAGCAGCTTAGCAAACTAAAATAACTACCAGCTGAAGTTGGTTTTTGATAAACCTCATGCATGTTTACACTATTATAACACAAACAGTATCCAACATTGCTTGCAATGTTTTCAGATTTTACATAAAAGGCATCATACTTTATGTATCCTTGGGTAATGTCCTTTCTTCACTTAATATTGTTTTTCAGCTGCATATTAATCTTAATACATGCAGTTATAATTCTTTCATTTTCACTGTTGTACCACATCATTTGCAATATTTTCCCACATTTTATTTGTTCAATGTTTCCTTTTATTATTATTATTATTTTTTTGCTATTACTCAATGATGCTTTGAGTTCACTGATTCTTTCTTCTGCTGGCTCCAATCTGCCCTTGAAACCCTCTAGGGAATTTTTCATTTCAGTTATTATTGTCTTACCTGCAGAATTCCTATTTGGTTCCATTAAAAAAAAAAATCTGTTTCTTTATTGAGATTATCTTATTTTCTATTCATCATTTTCCTGATATCTTTTAGTTCTCTCTGTGTGTTTTCCTTTTTCTCCTTTGGCATATTGAGAATTATTATTTTTTAAGTCTTTGGCCATTAAATCCAATGTCTGTTCTTCTTTGTTGATAGTTTCTGGATTTTTATCTCATTCTTTTGGATGAGCCAGCATTTCTTATTTTTCGTGAAATCTTTTGTTGCACACTGTACATTTTAATATTTTAAAGTGTTAGCTCTTTAAGTTTCCACAAGTTTATATCCAGCTAGAGATATGGCAGAGCTTTTCTTGAGTGCCAGGAGCCAACAAAAACAAACAAACCAAAGCAAAAATTACCTTTGACAGTCTTTGCAAACTGCCTTTGTGTTGGCTGGTGCTTTCCTTCAGAGTTTAGCCCTCCTATCAAGAAGATCAGCCTGAGGAGAATGTGACATGCAAGGTCTTCTCTGTCTTTTCTGTGCCTGTATCATGTCCTGGGCTTGTGTTTGCCATGGCTTTAGGACCTCCCCTCCCCTATTTATAGGAATTCAAATGCCCCTTCTGCTTCCTATGAAATAGATTTTCTTCCCCTCATGGGGAGAGTCTATTTGCCCCAAGCTGCTTTGACTTAATTGTTCTTTGCACTACTTTAGCTGTCCACAGACTGCTTCTCACTACTGGGTAAGTTCTGGGATAGTTAGCCAGAGACAAGTTTCCTGGCTCCATCTTTCAGGCTGCTACCCTATAGGTTGGCACCAACATACAGACACTGCAATTTGTGCATAGGGGTTGCTCTACTCGCTCTTGGAAGTGCCAGGGATGCACAATGTGAGCACAGGCTAGGGAGGGAATAGGGGAGAGGCCAGCAAGGCCACTGTAAGCTTATCCTACCATTTTTGAAAGCTGTGTTTTCTTGATTCAGCATTTGCCCAGGTACTGCAACACTTTGTTTTCTGGAATTTTGAGGAAAATGGCTCTGCCAGTTTTTGCTAGTTGTTCAAAGATTCTGTGGGGGAAAACAAAAACACCCTGGAGTGCCTTATGTCACCATCTGGTCAACTGGATGTTTGGACCACCTTTTTCCTTCTGCTAGATTTTAATCAGGTATGGTAACATTATTAATACTATTTACTTTAATGGTAACTTTTGATCTAACAAACTTGTTGAACTCCTCTATTAGTGCTGAAATTTTGTTTTGTATTCCCTTGAGTGCTCCATGTAGATAATACTATCATCTTCAAATTAGGACAATTGACCTCATCCTCCTTTTCAATTCTCACATCTCATTTCTTTTTCTTGTCTTAATATGTAGGCTATGACCTCTTATTCAATGATGAATAGAAGCAAATATAGCACATGTCCTTTTCTTATTCTGGTCCATAAAGGAACACTTCTAAACTTTTGACATTAAAGGAGATACTTGGGGAAGTGGATGTAACTCAAGTAGTTCAGCACCTGCTTCCCTACTTCCCACGAATGAGGTCCTAGGTTCGTTCCCTGGTGCCTCCTCAAAACAAACAAAGGAAAAAACCAACTCTCACTGGGGAATGGATGTAGTTCAGTGGTTGAGCAACTGCTTCCCGTGTACAAGGTCCTGGGTTAAATCCCCAGTGCCTCCTAAAAATAAACAAATGTGAAAACCAACTCAAAAAAAAAAAAGGAGATACTTATTTTCTAATATGGTCATTTAAAAGTCTAATTTTCCCTTCAAATGTCACTCACTAACATTTTTATCTTTAGACTCATTTTGGTGAGAGGATTTTGATTTTTTTTTTTCTTTCTCTCTCCCTCTCTGCTACCATCTCTACCTGACATTTATTCTCCATCTTATGAAAACTTGATATACAAAACCTCTCCCTGGGGTTAGAACTTGAGCATGTCTTTTTGAGGGACACAATTCAACCCATACCAAGTAATTACCCTGAGGGTTATCACTGCTTCTGTCTCTTCCCCACCTGCCCCTTTCCTGCTTCTGGTTCCAGTCTCTGTGCCTAATGCTGTTCTGCTCCTATTTGCTTTCTATTTCTCGAGGGATTCTGCATGGTTTTAAGTCAGTGAGAAGTTTCCTTTCTCTTTTTCTAGTATGATTATGGATTTCTAGAATTTTCTTTTCCAGGTGCTATATGAAAATAATTAAGGGTATGGGCTCTGAACTCAGGATGCTTGGTTGAATCTTGGCTCTGCTATTTCCTACCTGTGTGGCCTTGAGCAAGTTTATTGGCCTTTCTGTTCCTCAGTTTGCTCAACTGTAAGATGAAGATCAAATTGATTCAGAGGATTGTTATAAGGATCATATGTGTTAACATCTAAAATGCTCAGAGCAATGCTTGACACAGAACGTAATATGATTCTAAAATACACAGCCAGTTTTAATAAAATTGTCAGGCAAGGACACCTGTATCCATAAACACAATCTCTCCAAACAAAGCTGGAGTAGATAGGTATTTTATGCAATTCCGGGTAAGTACCGAAGATTTTGAATAACTATCGAAAGTGGGGGAAATTTTTGAATGCCTCCTAGATTCAATAGGAACTGCTTTAACATACCCAGCAACTGGAACTGTCCCAGGCTAAAGCTGGTTTGTTTTGCTCTTATAGTTTTTGTATGATTTCAAACAGCCAAGTTTCTCAAGGGCTTTACTTCTAAAGAAGAGTGTTTCAAATGTTATGTCCTTAATGCTTATAGGAGTTAAATGACAAGGTTTCTTGGTATTCCATCTTTGATACTCACCAGAGAGTTTAACATAGCTAGTGTCCAATAAATGTTATTATTATTGTTGTTATTTTGGGTAGAAGTTATTATATGTGCTCTTCATGTGTCCACTGGACATTTGTCACTATCTATGTGAACTTAGGCAAGTTACTCAACCACTTTCATCCCCATATTTCTCAGGAGGCAAAGATAATGTCACCTTTCTTATTAGGTTAGATTGCCATGAAGACTAGTAATAATGTGTTTTAGTTGCACATACATAGAGATTTTTCCATAAATTACAGTCCTTCATATTATATTTACTAGAGATTCTATTCTGGCTCAAGAAATAACCAAAATGTCTGTTGGAAAACACAACTCTCCCAGAACTAGCTTATGACCGCTGATGACAACAGATTGGCAGATTGTGCTATCAGATGAGCTCATCACCATTTAATGCTCATTGTAGTGGTTTGTTTATTTACCCAACAGGAACTGCTTGCTATACTAACAACACCACTGTTGTTGAATATTTCAGAAGGTCACAGTGTCCATTTTTGTCCCATGGGGTGTTACTCTGCTTTAGTTGTATTGGCTCAGAGTAAGGGGAGTCAGGCTATCACGGCAGAATTAAATGGTAGCATAGAAGAGTGGCCCTTAATTTGGGGTATCCTGGGTTTATGCAAAAACTTAAGTCATAGAAGGGCACAGATAGTTTTAAGGCAATAAATATGGAGGACTTTAATTCCATTTGTAAACTTTCCTCAACTTGATCTCCCTGAGAACCTGAGAAATTGTCTGTCACTACCACCTTCCCCTTTCCTTGATTTCATTTCTCACTTTACACAAGAAAGACACATCCAGGGATACATTTCTCTAGGGCATTGTCCTGGTTTGTCTTTTGTGGATCCCAGATAATTGTGCTGTTAAGCTAACCCATTCGTGTGCCTGTAAATGCAGTGTAGGTGGGGCCTTTTGATTAGATTCAGTTAAGGGTCCTTGATTAGATCACTTGATTAGATAGCATTCGATTGGACTCCATCAGTGAGACATGACACAGGTGGTGTTGCCATTCTCTTGCTGGGCTTACATAAATAGAGCCACAAAGAGAAAGAGGGAGTCTCAGAAAAGGGAGCTCTGCTGTTTTGACCCCGCCATGTGAGAGAGAGGATTCCAGGACCACTAGCACCTGACGCTGAGGCAGGAAGCCCCCAAGAAGCTGGACCCACAGAGCAGCTCAAGCCTGAAGAGACGAGCCATATACCTGATCTCCCACAGCTGGACTCAGGGAGAAAGTGGAACAGCCGAGGCTGAATGAGGAGGCCCAGAAAGAGACAAGCCATATGCCTGATCACACACAGCTGAGCTCCTGGGGATGGTGAGCCCTGAGGGGAGGGCAGGGACAGGGCAGAGATCCACTGCCATCTTGCCTCCCCTTGTCGGGCAGGATGCCAGGATCACCAGTAGCTCACTTTGATAAGAAAGCATCTCTGATCGTGCCTTGCTTTAGACATTTTCACAGACTTAGAACTGTAAGCTTTTACCCATAATAAATTTCCCATTATGAAAGCCAACCCATTTCTGGTATTTTTGCACAGGCAGCCCCTTTGGCAAACTAAGACAAGCATCAAACAAAAGAACCATTCTAAACAATGGTGTCTCTATTGAGGAAACAAACAACTCTAATAACTGGGCAGCATCTTGCTGCAAGTCAGGTAGTCTTAATATTTAACTTTCAGCAAAACTGAAGACCCTAATCAACATGGTAGTCAATGGACCACTAACGTCATTTTGATGACATACTTTCGGCACCTAAAACTGAAGTAATTTCAAGAGCCGAGATTTAGTGCTATAATAAAGCACCATTATGTTTTTATTTAGGTGAATCAGTTTTCTTACTATTGTTATCTATGAAAATTAAAAAAAAAAAATTGAGACTGAACTCATTTAGAGCTGCATTTCTAACAATGTTTTACATTTTATCTGGATATTTATCAACATTTTAAGGCATTCAATATTGTTTTTAAAACTAGGTATTAATAATAATTGTCATGATAACTCAATCTAGAAGAAAACATTTAATACATAGAGCCTTATGGTGATAGGAAACTTGAAAACTTTTCAGTGACAATTTCATTCATTCAACAAATATTTATTCAGTTTGTACTGTGTCTTAGGCCCTGTTTCAAGTGTTGGGGAATCAGCAGTGACCGAAACAGAAAAATTCCTGAACATATGAAGTTTACATTCTAGTAAGTAGAGATAGACAGGAAATAAATAACAAATACCTATAAAATATAATGGCAGAGGTACATATTTTGTGTCAGAAAAATATGATGTTTAATAAAAATTTCAAGAATAGCATATATTATGCTGGGATTATATTCTGTGGGAGAAATAGAATGAAAAACAGGAGGGCGAAGGAAAAAAAAAAGGAGCATGTGAAAATTCTAGCTGATTGAAAAGAAAAGCTTGGTCACGCATTTTTTTTCCATCGGGACGATGGTGGAGCTCATATGGGTATAGCCTTTAGATTCCACTGCAAATATTAAAAATAGTGAGGTAACAGGGTCTAACAGTTTTATTTTAGGCCATTATTTACAATACACCTTTACAATTACAACCTTCAAAGCCAATGAAAAAATTCACTTTCAAATGATGACGGTAGCATACAGTTTTATGAAATTCATGCAGGGGTATGAGCGCAAACTGTGTGCACGGTTGGCTAGCAAGCCCAAATACTCAGCTGAGAAGAGGGAGGGGTTAATGCTCACGTGGAGAGTAGACCCTGGAATCTGGATTCATTAAATCAATTTCAGTTATGTGAGGAAATACCACTGAGCAGCTGAGGTGAATTTGTTAGTTTTTTCTAGATATTTGTTTTATATTTCTGTCAAAGCAAACAATTTGCTTGAAATTCGAACACCAACTGTCCTCTTAAGAATATAGTGATAGAGAAAGTATTTCTGATGTTTCTTCAAAAACATGTCATAAAACCTCAAAGAAACAATCAAAACTTGTGAATTAGGCAGATATTTTACCAATTACTTACATATAAAAAGAGCTGTCTTTCTAATGTCATTATTGTTAATTTGTAAAATACCCTAATAATAAGAGAATTCTTTACATAGATACACGGCACATTCCTCAATTAAACAGCTCCTGATACCTGTGATGCTTCAGAAAATGAACCTTCAATACATAAATATTTTATGACTCCGTACATCCAGTATTGTAGTAACCTAACTTTTTTCTTTGGGGGTTCCACTCAGTAAGAGAACTATCCTCAGCGAAGCCAGGAGGGTTTGTCGCCATCTAGTGTTCAGTGTCTTGTACTAATACATTACACTAAATTCAGAATATTATGTGCATTTTATTTTCTTAATTTGTAGTGAAAAATGACCTTAATCATGATAATACTTTACTTTCCAATCATGGCTATCAAACTTGACTATAAATAATCAGACAGAAGATACATAATCATAAAATAGATACCTTGAAACATATGGCTTGAATACTCTTTCAAAATTCCATGAAATTACTTCTCTGCTACCAAAAAGTACATAGGAATCCTTCCAAGGGAATTTCATTTTCTAGTTTTCCCAAGTACCTCACACATTTTTACAGAGAGATACCATAAAAGTTTTTATTTTATTTTCCTATCAGGCATTTCATTTATGAAATGAGGCAAATTACAAATATTATATATGCAAAATATATTCATTAACATAGGTTGAAGGTTGATGACACTGTTTGGGACTGTTCTTAACTAATAGGAAGACCATTGTCTCTAACTAAACTTAAAGTATTGCTTACCAAATAAAGACACTAATATCTAAAGAGTTTCTTTGTCAATCCTGGTATTTTCTTTGTAGAATGTGCTATTCTTCATAATGGGACTCTGAAAATTTTCTTACCTTTTCCTTCTTTTTTTCTTTTCTCTTTTAATCTATAAGCTAATAGAAATAGGAGATTGGTAATAAGAATATATCACATTATTATTGAAATTATATCATAAAAACCATACCATCTTTCTTGTTTTAAGTATGTTGAAATGTACAAATGCTCTCATATGGTTTGTACTATTATCCATAGTTTCACTGAACAAAAGTATCAGGTATTATCCACTGCCCCACTAAGGTCTTGGTAAGATTGGTGTGAACATTAATTCATGCCTTTCAAAGTCAAGCCCTCCCAAGTCTTTTGCAAATGTCTGGAGAACTTGCATTCTCAAAGTCATCTCCATCTGGGCTTCTGCATTCTTAGGCATGGAACAGCTGCATTTTTAATTTCTAAAAAAAAACCACCTGCTTAACCTTGACAGTTGTGAATATAGCAGATGTTGCTGAAGATTAGGAGAAATGGAAAGAAGAGAGGTGTTTTAGTTTGCTAGTAGCTGCTGGGAGTAATACACCAGAAATGGATTGGCTTTTATAATGGGAATTTATTAGGTTAAAACTTACAGTTTTAAGGCTGTGAAAATGTCCAAATCAAGACACGATCAAGAGATGCTGTCTCACTGAAGGTCGGCTGCTGGAGATCTGGACTCCTGCCATGTGGCAAGCCGTCTGGGTCTCTGTCTCCTCCTCCAGACTCACTTTCTCCCTGAGCTGTGGGATACCCGACATATGGCTTATCTTTCCCCTCTCCTCTGGGCCACGTCTCTTTCAGCCTCCCAGGGGCCCTCTCTCCGTACCTCTCTGCCCCAATGATTCCAGCCTCCAACCTCCAGAACCTCTCTCACTCAGCCTCTCAGGGTTTCTCTGCCGCCTTTTCTCTGTGTGACTCTGTTTTCAGTCTTCTGTTTATAAAGGACTCCAGCAAGACGACCAAGACCCACCCTGGGTTCATGCCACACTGAAGTGATCCAATCAAAGGGTCCTGCGCCCACAGGAATGGGTAGCTTCAAGAACATGATCTTTTCTGGGTTCCACAAAAAGCTTCAAACTGTCACAAGAGAGAAGTTAAATCACATCAATGCAAACAACTTCAAATTAAACATTAGGTAAATGGGTTTCAAGGACATCCTTGCTGAGTGCTTGAAGCACAGGAGGGTAAAGAAATCTCTAGAACTCAAAACCTGCATTCTGACATATTTACACTTTTTAAAAATCATCCAGAGGAAGAATGTTTGTCCTATCAAGTGAGAAGTAACTTTTTATATAAACTATGGATTTGATACGCCAGCAACTCAGAACAGAGCAAGAAGAAAACCAAACCAAAACACTTTTTGTCTTTTTTTTCGATTAGGCCATTTATAGCTCAGTCAAAACTCTGTACATAGTTTTAGTTTGTAGCCTAGAAGTGGCTTGTCCCAATAGCCTAAAATCTGTGGCAAAGGGGATTTGTTTATACTTAAATTTAAAAAGTCCAACTATTAAAATTGAAGGCAACACTTTGCCCTTAACTTTTATTAGCAATAAAAATAGGTGATCTCATATGAATTACTCCAGGTTAGGTTTGACTTATTTTTTAAAAATCATGGTGTTTGGAATATCTTCCCCTGGGCCTCCTCAGATCCCTAGCCAGTTCTCCCCTGGCCCTGATTGCTCGGAGGAATAGACAGGATGCTAATCAGCAGAATGAATGGGTCAGATTAAAGACTTGCCTGGAATTAAGAAAAGGACTTTATATTACACAAAGAGGTGACACGGTGTGCAATGAAGGGTACTATTAGCTCATTAAGTAGACAAGAGTGTCATACACAGACTGTACAAAATATTTCCATGCCCTACAAGAAAGCATTTATTCTGTGGGTTAAATTTGACTTCATGTACTGGGTTTGAATAGCCACACAAAGATTTCTGAGGCACTAGGATAAGAGTCAAATGGCAACAGACGACTTCCATGGTTTCTTTGTCCCTCTGGGATGTTGGAAGTTATTAGAACATTTAGGAGAAAAAAAATAGCTAAGTATATTCAATAAAACCTTACAAATAGCAGCTCTCATAGGAAAAGTATAAGTCATAATAGAAAAAGAAAAAAGGGAACCATCATGTATTTCACTGCCACAAAATGTAAAACAGGTATGTTAGATCTCTAGCTCCTCAAAAAAAGGCATGTACTCCTAGTCTGATAGACAGTTTTCCCTCTCGTGTCTTCGCCTGGTGTGCTGGCGAGTCCCCATGGACGGCCCGCTAGTGAATCTCCCCTCCTTTTCTTCACAGTCTTGAGTATCTCCTCCCCTTGAATCTGGGCTTTCCCTCTGGCTCACTTGGAACCAATAGATTGTTAAAGAAACGATGCTGTGTGATAGCTGGGGCTTGGGCAGGAACAGGCCTGCAGACTCTGCCTTGGTCTCTTGGAGCGCTCTGTCTCTGGGAGTCCTGAGCCACCATGAAATACGTCCAACTCTCCTGAGAGAGCTGTGTAGAGATGCCTGTGCAGGGCTCCAGCTGACAGTTCCTGCTGAGCCCCGCTTGCCAGCCACGCTCCACAAAGCATCAGGCATGAGTGAAGCCATCTTACGTTTCCTTGACCTACCAACCCTCCAGCTGATTACCACCAAGAGACCTCAGTCAATGTCACATGGAACAGAAGGCTCTCTCAGTCAAATCCCTAACCCACAAAATGTGACATATCCTAAAACGGTAGTTTTATGCCAAGTTTTAGGGCCATTTGCTCTGCAACAATAGATGAACAGTACATTTGACTTTTATCTTTTCACCACTCTTCAAGTCTCAATACAGACTTCACATCTTTCTGGAAATCTTTTCTGATGCCATAGTCTGGATTAAGTATCCTTTTTAGTTGTTTTATCTCAGCAGTTTACTTATTTTGTTTTAACTGTCTGTTTATTCTTGCCTGTATTTTTCTCTAAGCTTAATAAGAGCAAGGATCATGTCTGAATTGATCATCTTTCCACCTTCAGAACCAACAGTGCCTGAATAATATAGCAAGCAAGAGACAAATGGGACCCAGTGAATCAATCAACCCACTTCTTATGCAAGTGAAGACCAACCAAACTCTTGCTCCACTGGGAAGCAGCCGCTTGTCTGTTCCACCACTTGATGACCAGCTTCCGATAAGGGCAGTCACACAGAAGATATCTAAGCAAAGTGTAAGGGCAGCATGCATTGCACAAACAACCCTTTCAGCCACCTGAAGTATTAAAGAAAGAGACCTGGGCAGTGAGAAACTCCCTTCCCAGCATTTACTTAACTTTATTGATCTGGATTTTGACCAACCAAAGGTTGAATAGTCTTGGATAAGCAAAATGTTTATAGCTTTTCTTTTATGGATTAAGAGGATTTTAAGACTGTGAAAGGCTTGTGATCTATGTATTCTAAATTTTAAAAATTGCCCTCTCCTATCCTATAAAAAAGACATCTGTGAACTGGCAAATGCAAACACAAACAAGTTCATTTTGAGACAGTAAAACTGTCATAAACATGTTTAAACTGAAAATGTACGAGTAGGAAAATTTTACAAGATGCAGATGTCATGTAAGGCAGTGAGTAGAGCCAAATGACCCAAAGGATGTAATGGGGAGGAATTTTCAAAAAAAAGAATAAGAGCAGAGAAATGAAGTGCGTGCATGTGCACACACACATACACACAATATGGTGATCCTCTATTACTTTGCTTGGAATTTTAAACTAATGACTAAGAAAGCAGAGAAAGTGAAGTGTGCATGCCCATACACACATACACACACACACACACATACAATATGGTGACCTTCACTGCTATGTTGCTTGGTGAGGTCCAAGAAATATCTGGGAAGTGGAATCATTGAATGATTTCCAAGAAAAGGCCAAAGTTATTCTCAGGTGCTCTACCTTCTGGTTGTCTCAGACATGAGCTCTGGTCAGACTTTATAACACGAGGCAGTAGTTTACAATTTCCTGTAAGACTTTCCTATCATTTTGAGCTCATGGAGGTGTTCTGGGATAAATGGTGTTATAGCTCTTGCCACACACAGCAGCCCCTGCACATTGTTTTCTCCGTGTCATCCTTTGAGGAATGAAATTCTAATTTACTGCCATCTCATTTAGAGCTCAAGTTTTTCCTACAACATATTCCTTAACAAGAATTTCCCATAAAAGAAAAGTACAATATGAGAACCCTGGACCAATGTGACTTGATAGATTTTTTTTCTGATATACTAAAAAATATATTTTCTGTCACAAATTATATTTTTACTTGCCTTTAATGTCTTGATTATAAATTATATACTATGTTGTTTAAACATTATCCAAAACTACATACAGGATGGAAAGCCCCACTGTACCCAGTAATATTATTCTAATTTTTCCCAAGGGGAAAATTTGAGGTGCAGTTGAGCGGTTACTTGTTGCAAGTCAAAAGATAATATATTATGAAAGTACCATGAAATAAATTGAGGTCCTTCCAAACTAACCCTGTCTCTTTGCATTACAAATTATATAAAGTCTATATGACTTTAGACATTGTGCAGTTGGAGAAAAAATTCAAAAAGTTTAAATAAATTGCTCAGATTCACATAGCTAGTGGCAGAACAGGAATTACCTACTAATGTTTCTTATGCTTCCATTTGACATTTGACTTATTTCTCAATGAGACCCAGATACTCAAGCTCTTGAACCATATAGAAAGCAAAAGTCCTTTTAGGAGGAGGCATAATGTTTTTTAAATTCTCTCTCCCAAAAAACTAAGTACTAAAGATAAATTATTTTCCAGAAGCTCTGATATGCCCGTTAAGTGACACAGAAAGAAACAAAAAGTATTCTCCAAAAGCAACTAACAATGGCCAGTTTTCTCCAATCAAATGTGGAATTCTCACTTCCAGTGAGGAGTGGGGGGGTGGGGGGGGTGGGCGAGGAATCGTTTACCTGGAATAAAGTGAATGAGGTTCAAGAGTTAGGAAAGAGTTGCTCCTCTTCTTTTTTTCAGTGAGAAAATAGAAGCATGGAAACAATCCTTTAGAAAGCAAGGAAAATATGGGAGGAAAGGACCAAAATGGGAACAAACAGGGAAACGAAACAGTAAGACCTGTTTAAGGAAACCAGATGTGTAACTGAAGGAAAATTCTGGCACAGTTTCACTTAGCATCTCTGCCTGCTCCTACCTTTGTTTGACCAAGCATGTCCCAGCCTGCTAAATCGTAAACCGTTAAGAAATGTTCTCACGGTGCCAACCGATTATTCGTGTAAGGCATACAATAAGAACACAGTTGATTAAAATATAATGGCTTAGTCAGTTTCTTGGGCCAAAGATTGGCAGTGATCCTCTCCCAGGAGTGATTTTCCATTATATCCTGACAACATCACATTTCTATTGGCTTTCGGAACCGAGTCATCAGACAATCAAATTGGCAGCCAGCAGGCCCTGCAGCAGAGGAGCGAGGAGGGCCCTCAGACAAGCCGGGCGCTTGCTGCACTTGGGAGCAGCACCTGTTTCCCTCACAGCCCCTTGGCATGAGATGCTCTTGTTGAGGTCAAAGAGGCTGATCAAAGAACCAAAATTTGAGAAAAAGAGGATTGATCTGTGAAGTCTGGTTTCCTCCTCAGAGGTGACGTAAGAAAAGAAGAAAAGATCCTTAGGCATGTATTTCCGTGATGGAACACTTTTGTCTTGGTTTAGGGCTCTTCATGGGGCTGAAATGCAGCTGCTAAAAGCTGCTCCGAAGTTCGTGACAGCCATCCTATGCTATAGAATGAAAATGAATGCTGCTAAGGAGCTGTTCCCAGGGTCAAACTCAGAACAAGGGATTGAAATTTCAGGATTCAGAGGACCCTGAAAGATGGGAAGCATTTCCACATAGGCAAAGATAGCACAATTTTTAGTTTCCCACATCAAGGATTAATTCCTTCAGGCAGAGAAGAGATGTTAAAAATCTAAACCACCTCTCCGTCTCCTGCTTTGTTGATACCAGAGCATTGTTGAAGGTGGCAGTTAGGTTAGTTAACATTAAATTTACATTTTATTTCTACAGTTCTTTCCCATTTTCCAAAATAGAAACATCACAAAATCTTGGGAATCATGTTACCAATTTGTCTTTCATATTTAAGAAATAAATACAGCAAATGCTTTCTCTATGCATAACTGAGTATAGCTATATATGTGGACCTAAGTTTATAAATGGATTGCAAACAGATCTATCTATAAACTGTATATGTGTAAAGAAATTAAATTATGCAAATTATTTATTGAGCATGAATTGAGAAGACTAAGCGATTTTTCAAAACCAGGAACAATAAAAACATTGAAAGGCAAAAAGGAAGCCTTTGATTTTTTCCTTTTTCCCTTTTTCCCTTTTACTAATGACTTTTTGTTTGGTTGATTGGTTGCTGAGTTAGTTGGGAGGTTTTCCCTTTTAGAACACATTTTCTATCAGGAAAGAATTTCAATGAAAAGAATAATACTTCCTAAGGTGCAGTTCTTGAGAAAATCTTAGGTTTTTCCTGTATGATAGGAAGTAAAAGTAATATGGAGAGCAACATATACTTATGACACCACGTGCCGGGAACTGTACTGATTACTTTACTTTATTTTATTTTATTTAGTCTTCATGATATATATATATTTCCTTATCCTCAATTTACATATAGGGAAGTTGAGTCTCAGAGAACTATAGTGAGACCAGACCTTTTTAGAATTTGGGTGAAAAAAGTATTTTAAAATTTTTATTTCCAAAGTAGAATTCTCCATTGAGTCGCTGGCAAATCTGTTTAAAAATTTTTCCTTTCCCTTATGCAACAATGAAATCTCTTCTTTATTGAGTACCTACTGCATGGTAAACACTGTTCTAGACACTGGGGATACTGGAGTAAATTAAATACGAAATTTAATTCTAGTAGGAAAGGGAGAGATTTTAAAGAGAGTAAGGGAGATAGTAAAAGTACAGATAATACAGTGAATAAATAAAACATATAAAACATCAGATGGTATTAAATGATATGTAGGGAAAAAGCAGGAAGAGGGAATATGGAATGCCAGGAGGCAGGGGGAGTACACCTGCTTGGTCAGGGAAGGCCTGATTGATAAGGTGAGTTCAGAGCAGTGCCTATAACTGGGGGAAAGAATTCCAGTTAGAGGGAACAGCTGGAATAAAGTTCCCAAGTCAGGAAAATGCCTGGTGTATTTGAGGAACAACAAGGATGCCAAGTCATTTAAATGGTGGGAAAGCTGCAGGAAAGAAGGTCAGAGAGGTCACAGGGTCCAGGTCATGCAGGGCCTTGCAAGCCTTTGTGAAGCCTTTGGCTTGGCTTTAGGTTCCAGCGACGTGAGAAACCGTTGGGGAGTCTGAGTGGAGGTAAAACACTATCTGGTTTACGCTTTCTAAGGATCACCTGGATGCTGTGATAAGACTAGTTTACAGCGGAACATAGGTGGAAGTTGGGTGACCAGTCAGACTAAAGGATCATTCTTACCACTATGTTGAGATTAATTTATAGGGACAAAATTGGAAACAGGGAGCCGATGTGACTTGTTTATGTAATTTCCCTTTCATCTCTGTCTTCCCAGCTCTTAAGATACAGTCTCAAATGGGAGCCATAGAAAGTCCTTCTACCATTCCATGCAGCCCATTCCCACAGCTGTGAAAAGGAGATTTTTACCTGAAAACTTTAGTATGTGCTACTTGCTGTGGAAAAGTGTGCAATACCAGCTTTAGTTGAATTCTGCTGATATAGTGACCTGACAATTTTTGGTAGCCCTTCCTCCTGTTTTGCAGTTTGGGGTCCAGATGTTTCAAATCTATATTAAAGATGGAGATTGGCTTCTGCTTATTATTCTCCTTATTACTTTTGAGTGATTTCCTTTCTGCTGCTCTTTATTTCTTCCTGTCAATCTGAGCTTCCATATGGCCCCACTTTCTTGTCTACCTGAAGGACTTCTCCCAGGATTTCTTGGAGTGCCAAATTATTGAAGATGAATTCTCTCAGATTTAATTATTTTTGGTCAGATATACTTTGATATTATCTTTTTTCTTTCATCTCTTTAATGCCTTTCTTTATTCTAGTCTCCATTGCTTTCAATGAGAACTCAGCTATCATTCTTTTTTTTTTAAAGATTTATTTTTATTTATTTACTTTATCCTTTTTAACCACCACCCCCTCCCGTTTTGCTGTTTTGTGTCCATTCACTGGGCAATTCTCTGTGTCTGTTCCCTGCCCTCTCTTCTCACCCTTCTCCTCCTGTCTTTACCGGGATTTGATCCTGGGGACCTCCGATGTGGGAGAGAGGCGTTCTGTCACCTGCGCCACCTCAGTTCCTGGTTTTTCGGCATGTCTCGTCTTAGCTTTCCCTTCTGTCTCTCTTCTGTTACGTCATCATTTTGCTGCGTGACTCGGCAGGGCCTGGTGGCATGCCTGCATGCAGGGCCTGATGGCCCGTGTGCCATCTATATTTTTCTTTATTTTACCAGGAAGTCCCAGGGATCAAACCCTGGTGCCTCCATATGGGAGATGGATGCTGAGCCATTTGAGCCACATCTGCCCCCCTTAGCTATCATTCTTATTGATATTTCCTTGAATATAATCTATCATTTTGCTCTGTTTTTATGATTTTGTCTTTATCATTAATGTTAGCAATTTGACTGCAATGTACTTAGGCTTGATTTCCATTGTTGGAAATTGGGGTCCACTGAAATTCTTGACTCTGTTGTGTACCACTGATCTCAGACACTGATTTTTTTTAATTTTTGTTTTTGTTATGGTTGTGGGGTTTTTTTGCATTATTTATTTCTTTGTACTTCAGTGTGGATAAATTCTGTTTACCTGTCTTCAAAGTCACTGATCATTTCTTCAGCTGTGTCCAGTCTGCTGTTAAGCTCATCAAATAAAATATCCTTTCTGATATTGTATTTTCAGTTCTATAATTTTCATTTAGTTCACTCTTTCTGATGAACCTTCCCATCTGTCCATGCATGTTGTTTACTTTTACAATGAGACTCTTTAACATATTTGTCAGTTATTTTTTAAAGGCCAACACCTGTAATATCTGTGAGTCTGCTTTTACTGACTGTTTCTTCTTTTGATTTTGCATCATATTTTCCAGTTTCTTTGAATATCTAATAATTTTTTGCTTTGTGCTGGACATCCTGTGTTACTACCTTTTTAAAACTATACTTCCTTTTGACCCACAGGTTTAGTTTCCTTTTATCCACTGCCATCTCTTTCCTGTTGTCTTTTTCTTTGTTAGTTAGCATTTCTTCTCTTTATTCTTATTTCATCAGTGTTTTCTGAATGCCTCTTGGAACCACTGAGTTAGTTTATTGTGAGGATAACAAGGTAGTGGCTTACAAAAGACTTGCAATCTAACTGGGGTCTTAAAACTAATAAAGGCTGCAGCTCTGCCATCTTGGGGATTTCTGGCCCACAGCTTTCAGTTAAGGGTGTTATCAGGATAGGTTAGAATAGTCAGGGAAGGAAGTAGGACTTGAATCGTAGATTAAATATTGATCAGCAGACAGGAGAGGAGAAGCATTTTGGCAGAAAGAACAAAAAAGCAAGGAACAAGGAAAAATAAATATGTATTTGCAGGTTATTGAGGAGGTGAATATGATGATAACAGAGGTTATATGAGGTCAGAGAAAATCATATGAAAGGAATTTCTTTTATTTTTAGTCATCCTTTCTCTCTTTGTTTTTTATTCTCTTATTATTAAACAGCATAACATGAGTAATATAATATCCTCTATATTACTCCAGTACTTCTATACATAGAGCTATCAAGGAAATGTCCTGACCTAATATCTTTCTACTTCAGTCTCTGAGCTCAATAACACAATAAAAATAAAACTAGATGTTACTTATCCAGACTTGACTTTTACTCAGCTCCCTAGATTAATTCCCATCTCCTATATGTGAAAAAATGATAGAAAAAAGTTATTGCCAAATAAATGACTTCAATTTTTCAGTGAATTGATTAATTTATTTACCAAATCTACTAATGAATAGAATTGAGACAATTAATGAAGCTATAGAAATAGCAGTGAATCAAGAGACCCAAATTCATGATAATCATTTTCATCTTGTCAGCCACCAAGATAGAAACTATTTTCTCCTCCACTGGTCTGACCTTTCAATTCTCAGCTCTGTTGGACTTCTAACACATTGAGGACTCAATCAGCATTCTACAAAGAATAAATAATAATCACAAAAATGTCTGCTCTGTGGTAAAAGAAATTTTTGACAGGTTCCTCCCTAAATAAAAATAAATGGAATGACTCCCATAAAATTCATGTGGTTCACACAGAAATAGTTGGACTACATTAAGACCTCAAAAATGTCTGGTTAAAAACACAGGAACCACATTAGGATAAACTTCCTATTGATGAGATCTCTCAGATCCTGGACTCCTCATCAACGGAGCTGTGGTGAAAAGCTTATCACTGGACTTTTGAAAAACACACTGTATACAACACTAACAAAAACAGCAATATGATATTATGTAGAGGCAGAGCAAAAACAGTCTTATCTCCAAATACTAAGATTCTCAATGATTCAAGTAATACCTGGATTTTTGACTACTATCTACAGCTGTTTCTTCAGTACTTAATTATATAGGCATATCTTGCCTGTGTGTTTTTGGTTCAGCATCTCTAACCTATCAGATGATTGATAATTAATGAAATTAAATTAAAATGTTCTTTTTGTAACTCACTGCCTATAAGTCTTAGGATTCTAGTTGTGTTATCAGCATAGACGATGAATTTGTTCGACTCTATTTTTATTCCTTGTCCAATCTACCTGTGTTTGTGAGAGGGCTGGCTGGGACAAAGTTACTTTCCATGGCCTTGGAGGAGAGGAAAGTTAATGAGATTGCTCAGGTATTGAACTCCTAACCTATTCATTATTAAATTCATTCTATTCTTGCCATAAAATATAAATTAAATTGTCATTTAAGAAACTAGTGCAAGTGTAAATGGTAGCATTTTAGACATCTAGGTGGTATTTAAATTTGAATAATTGTAATGACTAAGTTTAGTCATAAAGTGGTTAAAATCACAATTATTGTAGAAGTGAACATATGACTTTGAACATGCCAACAATAATAATAATGTGAAGAGATGCTATTATGTGAATAGTGAGCACCATGAATACAAGTAGCAGATAATGATTTTTCTTTTGGAGTTTTTTAGTCCAGAAACTTCCCCTCTGTCAGAATACTTCCACTAAGCAGGCTGCAGAAGCTTCTATAAGAAATATATGAGTTAGGTATATCTCTTCTATAGCAGTTAAAATGTCATTTATGTCATCTTCTGATCTGCCTCTTTTCCTCAACTTTGGAAAGAAACCATTTCTTTTCATATTTGCACCCCACATTCCAGCTCAGTTCTTTTGGACCTTTTATTGACCATTTATGGAGGTAATGCCTAGGCAATTGAGAACTTAATATCCAATTTATTTCATTCTTTTTGTCTTTTGGAAAAAATAACACATGGGAATGGGGATGGAGGAAACATATTATAATGCAAATTTGTTAATAGATAGGTTATTTCATGTGGAATCAATTAAGGCCTCCAACTACCTTTACCAAGCCACTAACACTTCATAGGCCATGGTTTAGATAACCAGAGGTGTTATCTATACCACAAATCATATAGAGGATTTCTGCAAAAGAGGATGGTTTGTCTTGCAATCTTCACCACTTTAACTGCTCATAAGATAGTCATGACTTCATTCCTAAGAATGGAGAAATTGGCAAAAATTTACTTCTTATTAATTCTTTAACTCAATCTTGCTTATGTTGTTCAAGTGTCTTGTATATGTTCCATGTGGTTAGCATGTGATTCTCTCAACAGCCCACCATGTTAATGGTCCTTGATGTGGTTCTTGTGTTGTTCACAAGATATTTATAAAAGTTGGATGTGGTTCATGTATCACTGATGTGGTCTTCACATGTCTTAAAATTTTTTTCATTTGTTTTTCTTCAAGGAGGGACTCATTTGGAATTCCTTACTCAACAGGTTGTGGGGTTTTCTGCAGGTTCACAACACTGAAGAGAACAACCCTGTCATATTAGGAGAGGAACTACAGTCTTTGGTGGCAGATTGACAAAGATAGTTTGTCCCTGAAATCACTTTATTCTATGACTACTCTATTCTGCCAAGAAGGCTGGGACCACCCACTTGCACATTGAAAAACAAGCTGAGATCTGTCTTTGTGACCCAGACGCATACCCTCTCAACTTCCCTCTGTACTGAAAGAAAACATCTAAGCATCTAAGCCCAGGCCAGATGAAAACAAGTACTTTTTTCTCCCCACTTTTTTCTGTGGGAAAGATGAGTTGAAACCAAAGTTAATATATTTGAAAAATCTGGGAAAAAAACAGAGCAGAGTTTAAAAGAGTCATTCCTTTCCCCATTGGTATGCTCCTTGCAGAAGTCTTACAAAAGAAACTTCTGTTGGGGAGGAAAACACTGAGCGAAACCCATGTTATGTGAGACTTTAATTCCCTGGGGCAGGGAAAGGTGAAAGAATCAGGTCCCTATACTCTTGGACTGTTTTCCTTAGTGACCCAGGAATGTTTATGCAATTGGTTTTAACCACTTTGTTAGGAAACCCCTTCATCTGCTTGGGATAGTTAACACAAGTCAGTTGAAGCTAGTTTTAAAAAACAGTGCTATTATATGCAACACAATTTTAAGGCCAGACAAAGAGACGCAAGTACAGAAGAGGAAGAAGAATTGGTTTGTTCTTGTTCGTTTTTAAAAGGTTTTTTACTCACCAACTGTATATCTACACACTATTATCCCAACAATGCAGTCTTGCTACAGTTTTACTGAGTCAATTATGTAATGTGATTTATGTCTCAATGCTTTCCTCTTGGCAAGGGTACATTTGGCACAAGAGATCTACTTTTACACAATGGACTCACAGGCCTTGGGCCAATCTTGTGAAATGGATGGCTAATGTAGAGCTAACTCAGCTAATGTAATACTTATGCATAGTCTCTTCCATTTTTTTCAATCACTAAATTACTGGAAAACTCAGTTTGGAACAGTAACAAAATGAAAACTGCTGCGCCATTTGGAATTTTGCATGAAGAACTCCTTCTTTCCACCTAGAGCAGAGTCACTTTCCATCAGACTAAACAAATTGATTTAAGAGTGAGCTTTAGATCACTGTTTTCCTAGCTTCTTGTGGGTGTGTGTGTGCAGTGGGACTCTCACTAAGAAATTCATCTTACATCATGACCCGTATATATATAATCTGAAGCAAAAGTTTCATGAAGAAATACTTAGGAGAGTATTATTTTATGTAGTTCTCTTCAGTACATTCTATTCTATCTACTTTATTAATGTGAATTATTTATTATTTTTACCACTCTTTTAGATGTCATGAATAGTTGTTTGAAGTACAGGGTTTTAGATAACATTCACTCAGGCATTGGAAGCCTGGTGCAAACTAAAATGACACTCATGGTTTTGAGAGCTGCTATGACAAATACCACAGAGGGGTTGGCTTAAGCAACAGGAAGTAATTGTCTCACAGTTTGGGAGGCTAGAAGTCCAACATCAAGCTCTCACCAGATTACGCTTTCTCCTAGAGTCTGTAGTGTTCTGGAAATGGTTTGCAGGCAACTCTCTGTTCAATGGTGATCTGTCTCCTTGTGCCTCCTCGTCTGGTTTCCACTGCCTTCTGGCTTCTACTTCCATGCCCAAATTCCCTCTGCTTATAAGGAATCCAGTCCTGTGGATTAAGGCCCACACATTCAATTTGGCCTCATCGGAATAGGATCTTCAAAGGTCCATACCTTAACTAATAACATTTTCAAAGATCCTATTTACAAATGGGCTCACACCCACAAGACTGACCTATTTATTACCAGAACATGTCTTCTGTGGGGACATTATTCAATCCTCAATGGGCACCTAAAGTAATTGGTAACAGCTAATGTCTGGTGAGTACCAGGCTAAGTAAGCACTTTTCATACATTCATTACCCCATAAAGCTTCACAATAACCATATAAGCATTTTATAGATGAAAGACATAGAGGGGCAAATACCTTGCCAAAGACTACATAGCCAATGCATGGGTTTCCTAGATGCTAGAACAAATACCATACAATGGATTGGCTTAAATGAGAATTTATTGGCACATGGTTTGGGGATTAGGAGGCCAAAACTGAGGCATCTTCTCCTTTCTCTTCCAGGTTCTCTTGACTTCCAGCTTCTGGCTGCTCACCTTGCCTTCTCTTTCATATCCAATTTCCTTTGTTTATAGCACTGCAGCCATATGAGATTAAATCCCCCCTTTTTCAGTTTGGGCACACCTTCACTAATAACATCTTCAAAGGTCTTATTTACAAATGGGTTTACACCCACAGGGCCAGGAACTGGGACCTGAACGTTCCTTTTGTGGGAGACATGAATCAAGCCCCAATAGCCAGTAAATGAAAGGGTTTAGATCTGAAGCCAGGACAACCCATTTTCTTAGTCACAAAATTAAAGCTAGACAGAAAATGGAGTGTTGGGTCGTTTCCTAGACTTGGGAATATTTGCTTGACTCCAGATTCCCCAAATCGTGGTGGATGTTTGGAAAGCCTTACCTGGTTCTGAGAGGATCTCCATAGCTCTTCGCAGGCTCTTCAACACTCCTCCAAACTGCACATGTCCTTCAAAGGGCTGGCAAACAACCATACCCTGCTTCCAGCTGGCGGGGGCTGCACATCAAGGGAGGGCATGTGAGGGGCATAGAGAGTCTTTGTCTGACATTGGCCTTTGCATGCAAGTTAGTATATTCTAAGGAATGGGTAGCTTATTCTAGAACTAATAGGCAGGACAATCAGACTGTAATATAGCCTGACGACCAGTGGGTAGCATAACTTGGAGCCTTTTCTTTCAGCAGCTGGAGTGCTCATGGCACCAAACTAACTCCAAATATATAAAGAGAGTTAGGCAGGCAGTTACTGCAATTTCTTTTATTCATTTATTATTTTTGACTGGAAAAAAAATGACCATAAGGTTTTCCTATTAAGTTTTCTGGAATGACTAAAAAGAATTCTAAAGAATTTAAAATCATGCCTGTTTTGTGCTTCTTTATCCTTGGGGAAAAAACAATTACACTAACTGCTAAATTTCAGGACCACAGTTTTTGTGCTATAAATATGCCTGAACATAGCATTTGTTCTTATTTGCTCTCTTAGAATGCAAACTACATGAGGACAGGATTTTTGTCTGTCTTTTCTTATCACTGTATGTCTAATACCCAGACAGACACTTTCTTGAAGCATTCTTCAACTACTTGTATTTTAAATGGCTTTTTTGTTAGGGGGAAATTTTTTTAATCATTGAAAAGTTTTTACATGTCCTTTAAATGTTTCTTTAAGACATACATTTAAAAAACAAAGAGTTATGTTAAGATAACATTTCTTTCTTTGCATGTTTGTTTAGCAAACACCTGAGTTAATACATATAATATGAGTCAATAAGACTGCACAGCACTCTTTAGAATATTTAAAGAAGTTCAGATTATCAAAATCTGCCCTTAAAGATGCTGCAGTATTCTTTTCAACTGTAGAAACCAAGGGTTTGTTTTTTGAGACAGCTTCTTGTGAAAAATTTGTATTTGTTGGATAGCAAGAAAAAAATTATTGAATAACAATTCTTTGTTGGTTGTAAATCATTTTAAAAATAGTTAGTGCTGAATTAACACTAGGTACCCAAGCCAGGTGACTCAACTCTTCCCTGAAGAAAAAAATGCCCAACTATGAGAGATATTTTCCTAAATCGGGTCATAGTAACAGGGCTGGTCTTCTACAGAAGCTTTTTTTTTTTTCATCTCCTGAAGTCATTGATCAAGGAGAAACAAGTCTGTGAACTCTTTGTGAAGATGGAATCTTTTTTTAGCTACCCAGGAAAATAACATCGCTATACCATAATTCTGCTCAGAGGCGTAAAATGTGCCTGGCATTTGTCTTCACGAACTTATGAAAACATAAGTGCTATAATAGAAAATTTTATATAAAGAGATTTTTGGTGTGTTTAAGTCAATATCTCCATTTCAGGAAAAAAGTGTGTATATGATATAATGCCTATAGATGCTATAAACAGATATATATAGAAAGACTTATAATTAGCCCTGATTTCCATAAATTATATACCTTTCCATTTCATAAAAAGGGATGACTGCAGTCTGCCTTTTAGTAAACTACTGAGATACATCAGAAACAAGTTGGAAAATCTGTTGAGCCCAGCGATGAGTGTGCTGAGCTGCACACTCCATTATATGTGTGTGGTAGGATTTTATAAACACTTTCACATGATGGGCAGTCAGTGCTTTCCCTTTAGCACTGTGCTATGCAGCTAAGCAAAGCTCAGCTGAGAAGTTTTGTTCTACGAATTTGATTTTGCTGCTCCAGTTTTGATATCATCAACAAGTTGCAAAGCATGTATTTTCTTTTCTGTCTGCAAAGTATTGGTAATAGACTTAATAGGGGGAAATCTGCAAGGTTCTCTTAGGGTATGGGTGCTAAACCACTGTGAAGCATTGTAATTGAAGACGACATTTAGTTTGACTTCACTGCTTTGTCTGTTTCTCTGAATCTACGTTTCTTTCCATCAGTTACTGTTTTTAAGCTTAAGGAGAGGACAGAACTGGTGAGGAAACAATACTACTTAGGGACCAGAAGTTGTGACTAATAACTGTTGGCTATGGGGCCTGTAAAAGCCAAATGATTTTTCTGCCCATGATTTCATTCCATGAAGTGGTCAGGATTAGCCATTTAATATCAATTCACGTTTAGGAGGTCCTTTTCCCGGACGACCATGTCAAGTAGAGTAAAATTAAAAGATTTCCCCTTGTAAGCATAATCAAACTGGAATTCCATCTCCTCTGTGAGGTTTCCCCAGGTACCCTTGATATTCCTCTTCTGCCTCTGTCTCTTTTAATAAGTTCTTTGCACTTTAGCACTCGGCTAAACTGTCGTTCCATTCTCTGATTCTTGTATGCTTCCACTATCTTCACCTCTCTGTGAGCAAGAACTGTAATTCACCTCTTCCGTGCCCTTCAAGATAACAAGTTTAGGACTTGGAATATAGTAGACCATGAAAGATATATTTACTTTGGGTTTGTTAGCTTGAAATCATGATCCAAAAAAATAATGTTCTCAGGATCAGATCATTACAGTAATGATACTTATGTTGCTGTTATTTATTAATGTGCTTTTCTTCCCCCAAATTAAAATATTTCCTCATCCATTTTCTCATTGACCTTACAACATCTCTTTCACTTATAGGCCCTAAATTATGCAAGCATAAGATCAAATTTCTCACTGTAATTATTACAGGTCATTTGAGCCAATAGCCCTTTAAAAGAATTGTTTCTAAAAGGGTTGGGGGTGATATACAAATTTATGAAAATATTCAAGAAATTACACAGAGTAAACAAGTGGTTTTGAACCAATGGACCATGAGCAAAGCACACTACATATGAAAAGAGGTGTTGGATTCGTTGATCTTTAAGATCCTTTCCAGATCTCTACATTCTGACACCATTACTTATTGAACAGCAAGGACAAATCTCAGATCCAACTATCGAGTCCCTTTAGGTTAAGTATATTTGCATATATATGTAGGTCCATAAAAGCCATGCTCACTTTTTCAGTGCTGACTTTCCCGAACTGGTCTACAACCGTGCAGGCAGGGGAAGGGTCCCGGATGGCTTCACTCTTCTCTGATGAAGAACTACCTGGAAAATAGGGTTTACCAAAACATCCCCTTGTTGGCTGTCTGCAGGGTGCAAGTGAGGGGCCTGAGATTTGAGAAGGGAGAGGCAGGGTGGGTGAATGAATCCTTTCTCACCATTCTAGAGTTCATCCTCAATGAGGTGTCTATTGCGTGGGAGGTGGAAAGGAATCTGATGGTGTCTGCCTGTTTTGGCAGACTGCTCCTTGAAGATGCACACATCCAGAGAATGACAGAGAGCCATTTTTCCAGCCAGGGCTAACTTGTGTTCCCATAACACTGCGGGCAGCTGAAAATGCAAGCCACACAGGTTTGTCCCCAACTTGTGAATAAACAGCCCTCTGCTTCCAGGTATATCGTCCCTAGATCACCTTTCATCCCTTGAAGAATCACTTCTAAAATTAAGGAAAGATTGTTGAAGAGATTTATTTTTTAGTCCCAATGATCACAGTCATCATGAAATTAAAAAATTTCTTAGTCCTTATCATCAACATCCCCAAAAGCAAAGGTTGCAAATGACAAGGTCCCTTCATTAGATTCTTTGAAATCTGCAGAATAACAATTTATCCACAGCCCTTGATTTGCATAGACTTATTGTTCTGAGAGTCCAATTCAAATGTCTCTCAAAGTGAGCTCTCTATCCAGCAAGGAGCAAAATTATACTTTGTTGACATAAATCTCATACTCTAGATTTTTCCACAAACCACCTGCTCAAAGCTTCAGTTCTCAGAATATAAAATATCATAATAGTTTTAATCCAGAAAGGCCACAAGGCAAAGAAGCTAAGGACCTCTTCATTAAAGTTTTCAAAAGTCTTTTAAAAACTCTTTTACACAGAATGGGCAGCTGCCTACAAATTATAAGTATCATGGCTCATGGGGAAAACTGTTTTGGAATAAGGGTTTAATGACCCAATATTAATTGTTCCCATCTATTTATTTGTTTCATTTTTCAGAGTGTACCCTGATTTTCTGATTTTTCTCTTATATTATTGCTACTTGATTTTGGATTCATATTACATATGTGTTTACTGTTTTTTTTAAACTGCTGATGGAAATTTCTGGCTTTTTATTAATAAAATTTTCTTTCAAACTCTATTTAGATTCTGTTAGTTTTCAATTAGTAAGTGAGTATATATTCTTTGAGTAGAGCTTTTCTAGCCATTCACAGAGAGATATGCTAGTCACGATTTTTTTTCTAAATATGGTGTAGAAATAATAATCATAGCAACTAGCCTTTTGTTAGCACTTACTACAGTGACAAGCCCTATAAAGTTTCGTAAAAGTTAACTCATTTAAACTACACAACAGATCTATGAAATAGGTACTAGTATTATAGTCACTTCAAATGAGACATAACTTGCTACTGTCATAAAGAGAATATGACATTTATTTAGATGTAGGCATAGAGAGAATAGTGAACAAATTTTACATCATTGTAATGTCACATCTAATGTTTTTATTTTTATTTTTTTAAATCCATGGGGGAGTGCATATAGCTCAAGTGGCAGAGTGCCTGCTTCCCACATACAAGGTCCTGGGTTCGATCCCCAGTACCTCCTAAAAACAAAAACAAACAAACAAATGAAAAAACCAACTCAGGTGAGCCAGTGTAGCTCAGTGGTCGAACACCAGCTTTCCATATATGAGGTCCTGGGTTCAATCACTGGTCCCTGCACCTAAAAACAGAAACAAAAACAAAAAAAACATGGACTGCAGCTATTGAATATGCCCATCTGGTGGACTAGATTCCCTGAACAACTTTGTGCTGAAAACAACTAAAATACTGGATGAAACAAATGTATCAATAATCTGACAAAAAAAGTAAAGGCTATTTAGAGAACAAAAACTAGGTGAATAGGAACCAGAGAAGTAAGCAGAATTCTTCTTTCTTGTAAATGTATTTGCCAAATTCTGGTAGGTTTGAGCCTTATTTTTATGGCTTCATGGTGCACAGAGGACAGATAATACCCAGGCTCTATTTAAATTGTGGTGTAGATTAGAATATATCCCCGGGCACAAATATAGAACAGCAACATTAGCATCCTCGATGGAAGGATGAATCAGAAATAAAACTGCTTCAATTTTACTCTGGGACTATGAAGAAAATCACCTACCCATCACCTGGGAAAAACTTTACCAGTCATATGGTTTTGCAGACCAGTTTTAGGCTAAGTAGGTAGTCTTGAGAATCCTCAAGTCAAGACTTTAAAGTAGTAACAGGTTGGCACTATCTCCAGGCAACTGAAAGAAGCAAAGGAACCCTTGAAACTCAGACCCCAATTAATTCTCTTAGCTAAAACCCCAAGAAATATAAGTCAAAAGTTATAAAATACATAAGGACACAAAGTATAATGACTGAGCACTAGCCACAACAATAGACAACAAAATGAGATTGATAAAAATTATAGATATTAAAATTATCACTCTATTATATGAGTCATATTTTTAAAATAATATAATATGAAATTCAAAATATGATTCAAGACAGGATAAAATAATTACTAAACAAAATTTCTGAAGGTTAAAATCAAACTTTTAGAAAAAAATGAAAACTTAGCCTTACATACTCAATGGACAGTTTAAATAACTAAAGTGATCATGAATGAATTAGAAGACAGATCTAAAGAAATTATGGGAATGAGGTACAAAAGCAAAAAAGAAATTTGAAAGAAAGTTTAAGAGATATGGAAGATAAAGTGAGAAGGTCTAACATACATCAAATTGAAGTCCCAAAAAAGTGGTGGGGAAAATGCTTGAAGGGATAATGTCATATAATTTTCCAAAATTGATGAAAAGCACCAACCCACAATTCAAAAATCCAATTAGACAATTGAATCCTAAGCAGGATAAATAAAAAGAAACCCTCATCTAGATACATCATAGGAAAATTACTTTTTCTAAAGTGAAGAAAAATTATAAAAGCATGTACTGTAAATTTTAGTGTATGTAAATTATACCTCAATAAAGCTTATATGAAAAATAACCTAGCTAGAAGGAAAAAACATTATCTACAAACGGATGCAGCTAGACTGGAGCATCTTTAATAAATAGCAGCAACAGAGACCAGAACATGGTAACAGTGCAACAAAATTATCAGTGTGTTGAGGAAAAAATAAGCATCAACTAAAATTGAAAAAAGCTACAGAAATAACTCTCAAGGGTGAAGATGAAAGAAAGATAATTACATATTAACAAAATCTGAGAGAATTTTCCATTAACACAATCACTCTTCCACATGCAAAAAGAGTCACTAAATATAACTTGGACAACAGAAAATGATCTCAAATGTAAATATGCAAGATACAAGAAAAAAATAATGATTAAAGGTAAATGTATAGATAAGTATATATAAAACCTAAACAAATGATTGACCATTGTATTAGTCAGCCAAAGGGTGCTGATACCAGAAATCTGTTGACTTTTATAAAAGGTATTTATTTGGAATAGAAGCTTACAGTTACCAGGCCATAAACCATAAGTTACTTCCCTCACCAAAGTCTGCTGCCAAGTGTTGGAGCAAGATGGCTGCCGACATCTGCAAGGGTTCAGGCTTCCTCTTCCTCTTAAGGTTCCATGGTCCCAGCTTCTTCTAATCTCAGCTGTAAGCTGGGATAAGTCTCATCTCTCTCCTAGGGCTCATTTCTCTCTGGCGGCTCAGCTGCTCTGTTCTCTCCACAAGGTCAGCTGTAGACTATCAGGCTCTCTCTCTTCCTGGGGCCTATGCAGTGTCTATGGAGCCATCTCTACTCCTCTGTGTTCTTCTCCTGTGTGTTTAGTTCCCAGGGCTCCAGCATCAAAAACTCCTAGTAATTCCTCCACCATGTCATTTTCTTTATGCGTTCCTGCCCACCAAGGGAGCAGGGACTCAATGTCCTGCTAACATGGCCCAATCAAAGCCCTAATCATAATTTAATGTGAAACCTCTGAAGATACGCCCAGAGGAACAGATCAGTTTACAAACATAATCCAATATATATTTTAGGAATTCATAAATAATACCAAACTGCTACAACCATATAAAACAATAATAATAAATCCTATTGGCATTTTAAAAAAAAACAAGAAAGGAGAGAAAAAAAAATAGGACACTCAGGACAAATAAAAAATACACTGTAAGAAAGAAATAATTTCAAATATATGCCACAATAAAAATTGCAATTTGAATAAATATTCCAATTGAAAGACAAAGATTTTCCGATTTGATTAAAAACTAAATCCAGCCACATATAATAAATACATCTGTAACATATAGATACAAAAACATTAAAATTTACAAGAATGGAAAACACATAGCAAGAAAATATCAATCAAAATAAAACTTGTAGAACTATATTAATATCAGACAATATGAACCTTTATGAAATTTAAAGAATAAGGATGAATGAGTCAGCTACTGAGAAAGAGATATGTATTCTAAACTTACATGCACTTAATAACTACAAAGAGAAATAGGTAAATGAGATTTTAATCAGTAATTTGCAGATCAATCAGGAAATAAATCAGAAAAGATATATTTGATCAACTCTGTCAACATAAGTGATATGATGAAAGCATATAAAATTCTGCACACAGCTAGTGAAAAATACTTATTTTTTTAACCATAATTTAAGGAAATTGGCCACATTTTGGGCCTTAAATAAAATTTCATGAATATCAAATGGTTTGATTTCACATTTATGGACTATCTCTATACCCTAGAAAACTCTTGCGCTTGTGTACAAAGAAACATATACAAGAAAGTTCACATTTATACTATTCTAATACCAAATATATAGAAAAGAAAAATAAATTTCCATCATCTTTAGAATTAATTAATACATGATTAAGGGGAACGGATATAGTTCAAGTGGTTGAGTGCCTGCTTCCCATGTCCTGGGTTCAATTCCTGGTACTTCCTAAAAAAAATAATACACAATGGTTTTGCCAAAGAGAAGACCACTAATCAACTGTTAAAATAAATTAATTCACCTATACACAGATGTATATATCTCAAAAACATAAGTGTGAACTAAAGATGCATGTGTGTGATGAATATATCAAGTATGATTTCATTCATATAAAGATCAAAACTATACAAAACTACATTGCAATGGGAAAGAAAACATACAGTAAACATATGCCTTAGTTATATATTTCTGCATAATAAATTATCCCAAAATGTATGAGTTAAAAGAATAATTATTTATTATCTCTCATAATTTCTGTAGGTCATGAATTCAGACAAGGAAAGTAGGAACAGCTGGTCTCCATTCCACAAGGTCTGAGGCCTCTTCTGGAAGAGTGAAAGCTAGAAACTGAAGTCATCTGAAACCTCATTCACACACATGTCTGGGGCTCGATGCTGGTGTTGACTAGTAGCTTATGTGAAGCTGTCACCCAGAACATGTATACATGGCCTTCCTTTGGCCTGGCTTATTCACAAATAAGACTCAGTTCCAAGGACAGACTTCCCAAGAGAAAGAGCCAGGCAGAAGCGATATCTTTAAAAAAAAATTTTTTTTTATTTTTAAAGAAGCTTTAGATTACATAAATTTTGCATCAAAAATATAGGGAATTCCCATATAACCCACCCCCTTACCCTCCCACACTTTCCCCCATTAACAACATCTTTCATTAGTGTGGTACATTTGTTACAATTGATGACCCACATATTGAAGCATTGCCACTAACCATGGTCTACAGTTTACATTATAGGTACACTTTGCACCACACATTTTTATAAGTTTTGACAAAATGTATAATGGCCTGTACCCATCAATGCCATGTCATTCAGAACAATTCCAATGACCCCAAAATGTCCCACATTATACCTATTCTTCCCTCTCCCTCCCCTCAGAACCTCTGATAGCCACTGCCTTTATATCAAAGTTACAAGTTCTTCCATTGCTAGAATATTAGAATGTTAATAAGTCTACTTCATTCCATAGTTGCATTCTCCCCTTATATTTCATTAATCTTTTTATGACCTAGTCTTGAAGACTTTTCTACACATTACATTGATCGGAGCGGTCACAATTTCCTTACCCAGATTCAAATTAAATTAAAACATAAATACAGATCATTGGTTAAGATTGAGGGGGAAAGGGGTTAGTATTCCAGAAGGGATCTCTTCTTAGTTAATACGTAATGTCCTATTTTTATGTTGGGGGTGAGAGATTTGATGAATGTCCTCCTTCATCTCTTCTCAAACCACTCAAAATGCATCTTATTAAGCTCATCTCCTATTTATGGGCTTCAAAGGAATACCATTGTCCTAAAATTAAAGTTAATTTTCTTAGTATGTGTGATACTTTGAAGTTATTTTATGAATCCCCCAAAAAAGTGAAAGATTATGTTCTTTAATCTATTCCTGTGGCCTGGCACCCTTTGATTGTATTAGATTAACTTTAGATCACTTGATTAGATTGCTTTTGATTGGACTATGTCAGTGAGGCATGATTCAGGTTGCGTCTCCACCCTCCTGCTGGGTCTTATATAAATGGAGACACAGGAAAAGGGAGATCTGCCATTTTTGATACTGCCATATGAGAGAAGACTCAAGAATTGCTACCAGCCAAAGCTGAAGTGCAAAGCTCTCAAGAGCCTGGGCCCTCTCATTGCAGCTCAAGGTTGAAGAGACAAGCCATATGCCTGATCATCCACAGCTGAGCACCTGGAGACGGTGAGCCGTGAGAAGAAAACAGGGACCTCAGCAGAGTTCAGCTGCCATTTTGCCTCAACTTACATGGCAAGATGCCAAGATCACCAGTTAGCTGATTGGTGAGGAAAAAATCTCTAATGGTGCCTTGATTTGGACATTTTTGCAGACTTGGAACTGTAAGCTTTTACCCTAAATAAAATCCCAGTTATAAAAGCCAACGCATTTCTGATTCTTTGCATAGGCAGCCCAGTGGCAAGCTAAGACGGTAGGCTATCAAACACTGTTCTTTCCCTGCCTCCCTCAGCAGTCTCCAATTTCACTCTCTATCCTACCTCTGACTTTTGTTTATGATAATTTTTAAGAGCAAAAAAAGTAGACCCATACCAAATTTTGATTTGAGGTTTCCATAAACCCTTGGTCTTTGGTGTCTAAACCTTGCATTTGTGTGTTTGGCAGTTTTTGTTTTTGTTTTTTTTTTCTTTATATTTCTTGACAATCCTTTGTCTAGTCCTTGAGAACTGATGCCATGAATACAATTTCTCCAATGATTTTGATTTTTCACTTGTCTTCCAGAAGCTAAAGAGAAAAAGTATGTTTTGCACGTTTGAAAACCTGGAAAAAGCTATTCAGGTTCTGAGTTTATTCAAATCCCTGATTTCTAATTTGTAAAATTCTTTCAGTGGTGTTGGACATGGAAAGCTGTATTAAAAATTTTGAAGGCCTTAATGTCTCTGAATTATGTATGTATTTTTCATCATTTCCTTGAAGGGCACTGCTAGTGCTGCTTGTGCTTGAGCAGTCTCTTTGAATAAGGATACATATCTGAACTGACTTTTCTATCAGAACACATTCCTTTGTTCCAGTCTGTCAGCAAGCCTACGTGCCAGCCGCTGGACTGGGCTTTGGTATTATGTGGTAAACAAGAAGACTTTCATTGCTGCTGCCACTACAAAGCTTGTCTTCTAGTGATTCTACAGGAATCCTCACTTTGGTTGAATTTAAACCCAAAAAAATATTATTTTATTATGGTCTTGAAGATTTATAAATGGGTGAATTCCCTTTACAACTTCCTGCTCATACTTTCTTAATGTAGTTAGGTCATCTGATCCACTTACAAATATAGGGAAGAATTAACTTATTTGAAAAGAAAGTACTGAAAACAAAAGAAAAATAACATGAAAAAAAAAAAAAGCCACTGTGAGCTTTTTAATAGATAGGTCTTGGTGACTGTGTGTTAGGCAGGTCTAAACGTCTCAGGCAGCCAATTCTTTCCAAGGCTAAAGATTGCAGTGCATGAAATGACTGAGGTCAAATGGCAGTCCTGTACCTCGTGTTTCCTATAGGATGCACATTCAGAACTGGAAACTCTGGCTTTCTTTATTTTTGAGAAAATTCCATTTCTTACTGACAGCAGTAAACACAACATTTACTACAATGGAAAAGTAAACATAACAGTAGATAAAGCCATGATGCCTTCTGATGCCACAAAGAAGACACAAGCCATGCTGCAAATATTTTCAGCAGGTACATAATGTCTGCGTGTCAGTTATACAAACAAGTGAAATAGTTTAAATGATTCTCATTGCTTTGGAATCTTCTTTACCCTGCCTCAAATATCGCAGCTTCTCTTCTAAATGCTTTTCCAAACAATGAAGGGAAACAACAGTATTCAAAGGGGCTGATCTGTTGTAGCGATCCTAAAGGAATCACCTCTTCTTTTTCTTCTCTGGGAATGCTGCAAAATAAGGAAGTCTTTAAGTTTAGGAAATTTGAGTGGTTCTGAAGAAATGTTCACTCAGGTGAAAAATACAGCAAAACAGAATGAAAATCCTCTTATAAATTACTATTTGGCTGTTATTATTTTTGCTCCTGTAAAAATAGAACTCCTAGAAGAATATCGTTCTAAATTCAGTGTTTAAACCACTTTTCACATAGAAATAATTGTATGAACAACTATGAAGCAATTTGGAGGACATTTCCCTTTTAACTAGTTTTCCCAAGAGTTTTTTGGAAATGTTAACATTGTTAAACTGAGGTACTTACCACTGTTTTTTCAAACTATCTATTTATATATGCTATATGTGTGTGTTTACATATGCCATATTTATTTATAAAATAACAGGGAAGATTTGAGAAGAAAATGGACAGCTTATTTTGCCCTCTCTACTTCTAAATACTATCAAAACATCCTCTTTTGCTGCCTATTCAAACACTGACAAATTGCTTAGCAACAAGAGCATATATTTGGGATTTCTTTGGTTACCACGTTAGTGAGAAGGGTAAGAAATATTATCAGGTATGCACCGTCCAAAAATACTGCATTATCAAAAAAAATTAGTAATGCACCAAGTAGGCCAACTTCATTAAAGTCTGGGGTAAAAGCAGTCACAGACTGCAGTAAGGAAAAAGTAGGCTTGGCACAGCATAGAGAAAAGAACTTTGTCTGCAGTAGACCAAACACTGAAGTTTGGATATGAAAGGGGAAATTGCTTCCTCTTCAAGTTTTTTTTTTTAATCTTCTAAGTCTTCATGCATTCAACAAATATTTATTAAGTGTCTCTTACATCAAAGCTACTGTTCTAGATACTTGGACATAGCAATAACAAAGTCTCTGCCCTCCTAAATCTTACATTCTGGTGTGAGGGATATAAAATAAATAGACAGTATAACATCAGCCAGTGATAAATCCACAATTACGGGTGACAGAGTTTATAAATGCTGTCATCACACCATCAACTTTGCCGTCAGAATCACCACCTTTCAAATACTTTTACTCAAAGCTCACAGGAAAAACAACCAGACCAGATACTAGGCAAAACAAGGTAAAGGAAACGGTGTGTGCATTTTAATGCCATCTGATACAGAAGTAATTGGCACAAGTCAGCAAAGTAAATTTATGGTCAACAGTCAGTATTATAGAATGTGGGGCCATCGTTAGAGAAGGACTAGGAAGTCGTACGTGGCTTGCGTGTCTCCATCCACGGGTCATAAGCTAACTGCTTCAAGTTTTCATCTCAGAGAGTTGATATTTTTCAACTGAGGGAGTTGCCACAGATGTTTTTCCCTTACTCAATTATTCTGAGAATTCTAGGTAATCCTGTTACACTTTCTGCTGCAGCACAGCCAGAGGCTGGCATGAACAAGGCAGGTTCCTGCCTAGGATTAAGGCACTATCTCCAGCAGATCCTTATTGGTCGATTCACTGTTATCTTGCTTGCAAGGATCCAGCTCCAATACAGGAGTAGGTTATCAAGATAATACAAAACAGAAAACAGAATATAGCTGGGTTTCATGTGGATTAAACCTGAGACCTGGAAACTCTAAACCATCCTACACATGGTAGTCAATCCATGTCCCATATTAGGGCCTCTGAAAATTGGACTATAACAACCAGTGGATTTCTTATTTAAAATAATGAAATTGACACAATGCATGTCCATTTGGCAGAGTCTTTTGTATCAGGTGATGTCACAGGCTGCTGGTCAGACTATGCATTAGGTCATGTGTCAATGCATGATGCAACCCACAACAGTGGTAGGAGTTTCTCAAGATGAGATTGTGAGTAGGACAGAAAGTAAAAAATGTGAGTGTCCATATTAGATGGAAATAGGTCACCCAGAATCGATCACAGAATAACCCATTAAATTAGCAGACTAATTAGCTATCCCGTAGTGGAGCTCAGGGTCTCAAGGCAACAGGAAAGAGTTTAGTAGGGTTAACTCTCTTCCCTCCTACTAAAGAGTTTACTAAACTCGTAAGTTTAGTAGGAGGGAAGGAGATAAAAGAATGAGGGCAAAATTAAGTAGCTATCCAAACCAGAGAGGACATGTATGGGGGCCATGTCAATGAGAGAGAGATTCTTTGGGCACATGAAGATAACGTGAGCAGACTGGGTGTCCTATAGGAGGAGAGAAAAGCTTGCTAAAATGGAGCAAAGCTGGCATAGCGGGATGAGTACACATTTTCCTCTTTCTTAATTTTGCTGAAGGCTGGTCCTCTCTGTGTGATACCAAATGGCAAAATTTCCATTTCTGTCTGGATGCTTCACACTATAGTCTTGAGGTCCATGACTCATCAAGCAAGGTCAAAGGTGAAAACATAAAATGCAGAAACCAGCAGAATCCTTCTGAGGCTGAAGAAGGAGTAAACAAACACACAAATGCAAATAGGAATAAGCTGAGCACATCTCCCCAAGCCACAGTCCATTCTGGACATACTCAAAGACTCAACTCCTTATTTTTTGCAAAAAGGGGATATAATGCAAGACAGTAAAACTACTTACTGTGCACTCTGCAAGACCCCTATTCCTTCCCCAAGGGACCAGCTCTGTGCTAAAAAACACAAGGAAAAGCATATGATTTGGAAAGAAAAGTTGTTGATGTCTCTTTCCCCCAAAGGTACTTCAAACGGTAAATGAATACACACAATCTGTGTTTATTTTCTTTGAAATATATTTTTGAAAATATTATGTGGTCCAAAATATGTGTTTTCAGTTTTACTTGCCATTCCCTGGCCATGAGTGATGTATTTTATCCATATTCATAACCATGTACAAACTTTCTATTCATAGCTCACTCTGCAATATAAATTCTGGCAGGAAGGAGGAATTTCCTTGTGTAGCCTACACATGGCAACCTTTCACCAGAAGCCTGGCTCCAAATAGTTGTTTGCATTCCTCCAACAGCTCAGGTTCAATGTAAAGGAATGAAGGATTTGGGTCTTCCTTCAAAAAATTAACTGCATTTACATGTCCTGGGAGGTTAGGACAGTGTGTTCATAAGTTCTGCTAGCTTCAGGAATGTCTAACCTGATTTCCTGTCATAAATATTTCATTTAAAAAAAAAGACTTTAGAAATATGCCAGTTCAAACTAGCTGCAAACCCTTCCAAAGCCAGCTCTCTGCAGCAGTGGGAAACCAGCACACAGTCCCCAGTGCCCAGCGCCGGGAGGTCATGGGCACCCCTGGCTGTCTCCGTCTTTATCCTCAGTGGGAGGGAAGGTCACTCCACCTGGGACAGTCTCCTGGGTGGCAGATGGAGATTTGTGGGTGGTGCCCCGTGTGTGTGCACAGCTTGGACAGGAGGCATGTTTACTGAGGGAAGATTTCAAAGCTGCCTTGTAGAGGAAGTTTTTGTCCCCATGTTCCCCCCGCCCCCCAGCCCCCGACCCAGGGAACAGGCTTTTAGTTGAAAGCAGGAATCTTGGTTGAATTTCCCTCCCTTGAGTGATGACCGCCAATCCCTTTCCTTTCCAGTTTGATGAGGTGACACTGGCTAATCACAGGCTCCTCCTGGTGCCCAAGCTTGGAGGAAACCATTTTGTGGGTGCTCTGGGCTGTTTCTAAGAAGACCAGAAGACCTGGCCTTTGGCATGGTGTGTAATTGCCTTCCAGTTTAAAGCAATGAACCCAGGACATTTTGATTTTCAGAGTTCTTCATCCAGTCACATCTTCCTACCTGGTGTTACTCCTTGGGGCTGCCAGTGAGCAGAAACTGAGAGGCCAGGGAAATATACACAGCGGGGAGAAGGGGAGGGAGGACATGTGTTGTTCCACTGGGATCCAAAGTCATAATTTTCTCTGGTTTCTTGTTCCTGACTTTCCTCACTTGGCAGCCCCACCCCAAATAAGATATCCTCCTGCTTCTTTTGATTTGCCTTTAGTTGGAATGGAGGGTCAACTTTGGGGAGGAAGCCAAGAGGTGAGTTTAAGTCCACTAAGAAGCAGCCACAGAGTACTCCTTCTTTCTAACTGGTGACATTCCAGGAAGGTGAAACAGGAGCACAATTTGGGTGTTTTTAGCGTACATTTCCCAGATGTGGTTCTCAGGTTTCCCACAAGTGAAGCTCAGGAAGATCCTGTTTTTACTATTAAACTTGGATTCATTCGTGTAGCGTTGTTGCAATCACTGTTTTGGATGTTTTCAAACTGACTGGCCTAAAGTTAATACAGACCAAGTTCAGCTGGGTCAGCAGGGGCCATTATTGAGCAGCTAATTCCCTGATGATAGTTTATGACTGTCGTATAGATGAAGTGTCATCAATTATCATAAACAACAGGTAGTGAGAGGTTGGTCTACATTCTGAATATTCTTCCACAACCTCACCAGGTTCACACTCATCAATTGTGCTCACAATCAAATGTCTAAAAAAGGATTAATGAGCATCCAAGTTGTGCTGAGAACTGTGCGAGGCACTGGGGCCACAAGGCAGAAATACGTGATTTTCTTCTTTAGCAGAGAATACAGATGAGAAAATCAGCAATTCCTCAATTTTTAAATTAAACCATCAATTAAACCAAAGTGGTATAAATATAATTTAGGGGTGTGATTTAGGTGCTGTAGGAGCATGAGTGATATGTCTAAGTTAGACTGAGGAGTGGAGCAGCAGGAAATATTTCATCATAGAAGAAAACTTAAGCTGAGGCCAGACTGATGGATACGATTTACCAGTATGGATGGGTGGAGGTGTGGCAGGCTTTTCCAGCATGTACAAAAGCATGAATATGGAGGGGAGTATTGGGAATTTGAATGATCCATGGTTTTCTAATGCTAGGGCATAGTATGCACTTTGGGGACACCAGGACCTAAGGTAGAAGAGGTAGGTAAGGGATCCTTTCATGGAGACTTTGATGCTACTCTATGGAATTTGAAATTTTATCCTAACAGAGTGTCCCAGAGTGTAGGGGACAAGAGGCAAGGAAGTGGGACATCGGTGGGTGGCAGTGAGGATGCTGAAGCAGCCAGCAGGACAGGAGAAGGGTGTGTGGGTGGTTCCCTAAAGAGATCCTGCAAAAAGAAGAATGTGTCCAAATGCCATGGAGGTTTGCGTGCTAGACCCTTCTTAAGGGGAAAGCTTCCGGGAATGCTCTGCCCCCCGGTTGTTGCTGTAAAGTGACTCTGACCCAGCTAGCTGGCAGTGCAGGAGGAGGAAAGCTAGGGAAGTATGCTAGCTTGGGACCTGAGGAAAGAAAGTATGAAAGGATGCTCAAGCACGTCAAATACTGGCAACAGGTCAAGTAAGATGTGGACTGAGTGGTAAGCTGAGGTTTTTGTCTGCTAAGTTTGAATAAAGCCAACTCAATTTAATATAAGTATCACTCTACCCAGAACAGTGCTGGGGACTCAGGACTCAGGCACATAATCAAGCACACATGTCATCTTTTACTTGATGTTTTCCTCTCTTGTTTATGGGTGGGGTGAAGACGCATCAAACCGTTGTACTTTCACTGTAGCATTAATTCTTTCCCACTCTGTCCATGACTTCTCACCCTGTGAACTTTATGCTCAAGCTGCTGAGAACACTCTGCTGTTTTCCAAACATCCCCTTTCCTTCCCCTTGGTACCTCCCATTCCTTTTGCCAGAAATGTCTTCACTCTTGTCTGCCTAGTCATCCTGCCACCACATTCAAATGTATTTTCCTCTCCTGGAGGGTCCCTCATTCTTTCAACTTTTGACTAACATTTACTCTGGGCTTACTGTGTGCTGACCCTGCACTAACACTTTCCTTACATTATCTCATTGAATCCTCAAAGCGACCTAAGGAAGAAGGTCCTATTATTAATCCCACTTTGCAGATAAAGCTTAGAGAGGATAAAGAACTTGTTGGAGGATGACTCAACTAGTAAGTACCAAAGCTGCGTTTGCTATCCAGGGCCGCTGAGTGACTGCAGAGCCGGAGCTTTTAACCA
The DNA here is from genome assembly GCA_029593785.1 of Cabassous unicinctus. Taxonomy (NCBI): domain Eukaryota; kingdom Metazoa; phylum Chordata; class Mammalia; order Cingulata; family Chlamyphoridae; genus Cabassous; species Cabassous unicinctus. Next base: position 9,018 of record JAQZBX010003489.1, on the reverse strand, counting down.
TGGTGCCATACCACTGTCCTTTGCCATTGCCCCCTTCTCTTCCTCCGGGCTCATTTCCTGCCCAGAGGCCGACATGCTTCCCCTCATGTGCACCTGCAGCTCTTCCTTCCCGGCCCCGAGTGCATGTGTAGAGTGCTGCCCATGGCCATGGTGTTTGTCAGGTCTCTTTGTGTGTGTCTGTCTCCCCACTAGACTCTGAGGCCCTTGCAAACCCACACTAGCAATCTTTTCCCCTAACAGTGCATTCTTTCTTCATGGTACGGAGACTAGTACGTAGCAGATACTCAAGGACCCTTGCATGAAATGACCTCTACAGACTTTTTAGCCCTTAACTAAAAAGTAATTTATGCACCTTTGTTTGCTGTTATGTAAATTATATTTTCAGGTTGTTTTTGTTTGTTTGTTTCATTTTTTACGTCTGCTATAGAAACAGGCAACTTGGACGTTCTGTAGAAAGAAACACCAGCTCCCATCAGCTCTGCCTCCTGGCCAAGCCTTCTAATCTGGGCTCACCCTGGACTGTCCCTTCCTGCTGTCAGCCCCATCCAGAGAGATGACCCAGCAGCATCAGCCCCACCTGGGGGTCCTAGGGGAGACCCTCAGGACCATCCTTTCATGAAGTCATGCTATCTTGCAAAAGTGAGAATTACGAACCTTGGCCATATGGAACCCTCAGGGAATATTTCCTAGACAGATGAGGTTCTGGCCTAGCAGGGTACTTATTCCCTAAAGCTTGATTTTTTTTTCTATTTCAAAACTATTAACTATTTAATACAGAAATCTCTCCAAAAATCATTTCATATCTTCTTCTTGAACCAATAATCAAGTATGTTTATGATTTCCTTGATCATGTAGCATCGCCATCATGAACGTTCTTTAATGAGCTTTGCTGCAATGCAGTGAGTTCTATGGCATGTACTAAAGTTGACAGGGATTTGGACCCTTGCATGAAAGGACCTCTACAGACTTTTGAATCGTGGGTTGCTCTCCTCCTTTGTGCTCTCCCATCTTCTGCTGTGTACTTACTCCCTGCTGTGAGTGCAAACATCAACAACAGCAGATCTAAATTGCTTTGGATTTGGAAACCCTTTATGTCACAGCGATACAGGTGCCTTGTGTGACAAGTCATAACCGTCACATGCAATGTAGCAGTAAATAAGCTGGAGCGAGGGCCAGCTCTGCCCTCCCATGGAGGCCACAAGTGCCTCAGGCCCTGGACACGGCACCATGTAGCCGCTCAGGAGCTGTCGTTGCTGTTTTCCTTCCTGGTTTACAATTGCCTTCCAAATAAATAAGGTTGCCAAACAGATGAGTTCTTTAAATTAGGTGCTGAAATAATGAGTTTGCTTTCTATATTCCATACAATTATCTTCATCTGCAGCATTCCAAATAGAGCTTGTGTCATGTCATGGTTAAGACATGGCTTTGTAACCTGGCCTGGCTGCTTGCAAATCCTGGCTCTGCCACTTTGCAGCTGTGTGACTTTTGGCAAATTGTTGAACCTTTCTGAGCCACAGTTCTCTTGCCTGTAAAACAGAGGGAATAATGGCCCCTAAATTATGGGCTATTGTGAAGATCAAATAAAATAGTAGGCATAGATCCATAGGACAATACCTACCACATACTAGCACTCAGTGAATGCTAGCTTTGTTGTCATTGCTATTGTTTACCTGGAAATTGTGGGATTCTTAGTGTAAACTGAGTCACAACACGTGCTCATCAATTCTGTGTCCTACAAAGACCGTTTCCAAATGTAATCTTCCCTCTCGTTGAAATACCGGGCGGACTTCGATCCCCTTTTCTATTTTACTGTACTTACCATTACAACCATCGGGGCTCCTGACTCGTCTTCCCTGTAGGAAACGGCTCCAAAGAGGGCAAGGGCCGCAGTACTGATGGCCATGACCAGAAGAGCAGCATTTAAGAGTGATCAGACTAGTCCTGAATTGAGAGTGGACACACATTTATATATCAAGCAGCTCTTTCCCGCAAAAGTTATACATCAATTACTTCTTGAGGACAGTTCCCAATAATATCACAAAGGAAAAGCTGCCCTGGGAATAAACAAAGCTTATCAGGAAAGTAAAGTTTTCTTAGTGCTTTTTTGGGCAGCTCAATTTCAGATCTGCAAATCAGTAGAAAACCCAACCATTCCAAAGGACGTAGCTCTCAGTAAGAACAGCATGACTTAACCCTGATGCCCAGACCCTTCTCTGGGAAAAGGAAGAGTGATAGCCTGCAGGGGATTTTCCAGGATGGAATCCTCCAGTGCTGCCCCACTCTGGCAACAAGTTGACAACCCCATATGGAAAATGCTGGAATATATCTAAGGGTGCTCTTCCAACTGTATCAAGCTGAAGCCTGTGGAATATCCTTTTGATGTAACTACCAGGTTTTTTTTTTGCAGTCCTCCAATTCTTTCAGGTTAGGAGGGAGGAAGGTGGATTAAAGGTTTAACACTTAGGGATAACTGGTCTGTTTGAATCATTGGCTTTAGATGATGTACTTGGGCCATTCGCATTCTATGAAAATATTCATGGATTCTGAACTCTAAAATGCATAGTGATTGACAAGAAAACTTGCACATCATAGGGTATATGTATTGAGTGGTTCTTTCTAAAGACAAAAATCACCTTCAAGCGCAATTAAGAAAAGAAAAAGAGAGGTTTGTTTCAGTCACAGAGGAGGCGGTGTGAGGGGAAGCACTGCTGTCTCCAGGAGAGGACCTTTCTCTGAGACAAGTTGGAAGGCACGTCCCGAGCTCCTGAGCTTGCAAACCTCCCCCTGTGCCTCGAGGCAGCACCACCCCTTTCTCCTCCCCACAGCACAACCAACCTAGGCTGGACTCTTCACTCCACCTTGTGGCAACTGCTAAAAACCTTTCTAAAGGGTTTTTTGGTTGGTTTCTTTTACTCAGAAGTCATCCCCAAAGACTTTGTGTAGCTCTTCCTTTTCCAATTAAACCGGCTTTTTTAAAAAAAACATTTATGATAACTAAAAATGTGTTTATACTAATAAATAGTGTATCATCTACTCTTTTGTACATTGGTAGCACAGGTTGCTGCCAGGGATACTTTAATGCCCTTCGTAATTGTGTATTCTTAGTTTGTGCTACTTATTAACAATGAATATTGATAATAATTAACAGCTATAACTTTTATAATATCAATTTCTTTTTTTGTTGGAAAAGTTTAAAATAGAACTACCACTGGGGAGCGGTTGAGCGACTGCCTCCCACATGGGAGATCCCGGGTTCGTTTCCTGGTGCTTCCTGAAGAAACAAAACAAACAACAAGCAAAACAAATGGGAAAAAAAAAAACCCAACTCGGGGAAGCCATGTGGCTCAGTGGTTGAGAGCCAGCTTCCCACATACGAGGTCCCAGGTTCAATTCCTGGCCCTCAGTACCTAATAAATAAATAAATAAATAAAATAAAACTACCACTGAATCAATGAAGCAATAATAACAATATGGAATATAAGAAAAATAATAATAGTAGGAAATTATAATGTCACAAAAGATGTGGAGAAAGAATCATATGCTGGGCTTGCTGGGCTTGCTGAGCTCTGCTGAGGGTATCAGAACTTCATACTCACATGTACTCTACAAATAATTGAACCTCTCAGACTCCAGTTTGTTCCTCAGGATTCAATAACTTGAAAAATCTGTGGTGTGTCCAGTTGAAGAATAAAGAGAAAGGGTGCATTAGAAAAAGACTCATTACAGCATTGAATTGAGTTCAACATAAAAGGGATGTGAACGAAGAGCTAAAGAATTAGAGGTGCCTATGGGTGAAAGGGATGTTGGCTGCAAAGCAAACAACAAAGAGAGACTTCCAGATTTAGAAGAAAACTTCCAAACTCTCATTCATCAGCGGAGGAAATGAAGAGACATATCCAAGTTCATACATGGCTCACTGGTAACAGTCTGGGACAAGAGCCAAAACTTCTGATGTCCAGCACATTGGACCATCCTTCTTACAACAGAGGTCGAGATTCATGGGTGTATTTAAATAATATCAAAGAGGCTCAGCTGGTCAGTGGCTTTCATGCCCCCGCTAGCCTGCACTTACCTGGGTGCATTATTCTAGGCTATAGGGATCGCATAGACTCTATGTGGAAGAAGGGGAAGATCTCGGTAACACAAGGATGTGATCATACTGGTCCGTAGGCCAAGCCACTTTGCCCAACATTTCTAGATGACCCATGAGTAAAGCAATAAGGGCTGCTTCTGCAGATCTCAGCAGTTTGTTAGAATAAATGTCATTCTACCTGTTTTACTGTTGCACCGTATCAATTACAGACTTGGTCCCTCAGTCTGCACAAGAACCCTCTGGAGCAAGCTCGAGATGAAAGCCCTTGGTGGCACATATCAGTGCCTGCAAAGCCAGACTTCCCAGGACCGTTACCTGTTCTAATCTCTTTCAGTCACAAGAGTCAATGGAAACTCTGCTTAGGTAAATAGAATGTAACGTTGCAACTGACTTTCACCCCTCTGGACTAAGGAGAATTTCCCTCTTGTTGTAGTATGACAGAAATTTCTCCCTCACTTGAGCTGTGACACGTTTAGCATCGTTTAAAAGGCTGTTGCATCTGCAGTCGAGGGGTAAGTGACAAGGAACGAGGCAGCTTGGAATCCAGCACACTTGCCCAGCACAGGACCTACTATAACCCCATCACCTGCTGACACGTCAAAGGCAGACATGGTGGAGCATCATAGCTGTGTGATGTCACAGAGTTTGCTGTGGGTTTAGCTCAACACGGTTTGAAACGTTTTCCAACTTTTCCACTTTTCATGGATCCATTTTTAGGCTGCCAGAATGTGGTACTGGAAAAGACCACATAGGAAATGGGAAGGACAACATACATGCAAAGTTGCCTTCAGGATCCTAGTTCCTGTGCTTTCCTGTGAGCTAACACATACAAGCTAGGACTCAGGCCCAACAGGGAGAACAGTTACAACTAACATGTCACAGCACTGAGCAACTAATCTTTATAAAACATTGTGTGTCAAGGCACACAGACAACAAAAGTTGAGGTAGTAGTATGGGAGCCCTGTGCAATGATATGCATGGTGGTTTTGTAAGTTTACAACAATTATTATGCACTTATTGTTTATGTATGTTCATGTAAGAATGATATATTTCAATAAAAAAAATTTTAAATTTGAGGTAGTACAAAATAGTGGCTGAGAGTGTGTCTTCAGTGTCATGTCATTCCAGCTTCTCCATGTGTAAAATGAGGATAGCTGTCCTTAAAGTGTGTTGCAAGTATTAAGTTAAATAATGCAAGTGGAGGACGGCCCATTATCACATAGATTGTGTGCTCTAAAAGTATTACCTATAATCAGCTTGACATGGTACTGATATCTGGATTGAAAGTGGGAAAATCCGAATTTTTCAAATGATTAGGAATATTAAAATATTTTAAAGTATTTGATTAATTATTTTTATTTGTAATAACATAGACTTGTCTTAAATTGCACTTTCCAAACAGCCCATTGTACTTAGGGTGTCTAGTGTAATGCATGTAGCTGCATGTACAATAAATGTTTGTAAAATAAATGAATGAGAAATATAAGCAGATGAATAAATGTACTCTTACCTCCATCACATCACAAGTGATTTGCTCTTTCAAAATCTCTATTTCCATGCAAAAATTGCATAGAAATGTATCTTTAGCCCCCATTTTCCTAATCACAAATGAGAACTGTAGGAAGACCTGAATATAAGTGAATGAATATTCTTATTTTCTTGGCCCTCATTTATATGAATATGGTCATTCCCAGACAATTACATTAGTCATAATGATAATATCTCACTATTGTAGAGTGCCTTACAGTTTTCAAAGCACTATCACATAAAATATTTCATTTAGACATCATAAGTGAAGTCGATGGGGATCATTATCATAATTTTATGGAAAATAAAAATGTTCAAGGATGTGTGTCTTGTCTAACTTTGCACAACTAGTAAACAGAAAAGCGTGAAAAATGTCTGCACATGATAGGAGCTCAAAACATCTTTCTTGGATGGATGAATGGATGAGTAAATGAGTGAACCAGTTATACTTATTCTGTCTACTGCACCAAAACAAAGAGATTAAAGAACTGTATCTTAGGACTTGTATCTATTCCTAATTTCTATATTTTTTCTATGTTTATGGCAAAATGACTTACCAAATCTGATTAGTAAGTCAATTTCTGCACAAATAATAATTGGTACCTATATGTACTGCCCATTGGTAATACCGTTGTGAACAAAACAGAATCCCATGTTCTCTTTGTGGAGTGGAAAGCACAGTAAACACTGCAGCAGATCTTTTCAGATCTTTTTTTTACAGGGCTGATTGAGGAGGTTTTTCCACAGAGGTGAGTGGGGAGAAGGCAGTTGTGAATTTGTTAAGACAGAACCTTACTTTCTTACTTTTTCTCTCAGTAAATCTTCATTTTCCAATGGCTTTGAGATATTTATACATCTCCATATCTATCTATTCTATATATTTACATACATTTTCAATTTTATTAATTATAAGCAGCATGCATTAATTTCTAAAGTTTTCATACATTTTAATAGTTACCTGCATTCAATAGTAATTATTAAAGTAGTTGCTAATTCTTAGAACTTTTAAAGCCACTTATATTTTTCAGTGAGATTGTGCTGATACATTAAAATCTTTTAATCTCTTTCTACAGGATGTTTTATTCAAATTGAAGCCAAGCAGTCCATGTTCAAATCTCATCTTTACCATTTCCTGCACCTTCTTTCCCCTGAGGACTGTGAGATGTAGAGGCATGCCTAAGGCCACACAACTAGGAAGTGACACACCCAGTCAGGAACTAGCTCTTGCTGCCACTGCTTTTTGTTTGTTTGTTTCCCTTTTTCTAAAACTTTTTAATTTTGAAATAATTTCAGACTTACAGGAAAGTTGCAAAAATAATACATAATACAGAGAACTCCAATATACGTCCCCAGGTACCCAGATTTACCAACTTTTAACATTTTGCCACATTTGTTATAGCATTCTCTCTATCTATCTACCTATCTATCTATCTATCTATCTATCTATCTGTCATCTATCTATCTGTCATCTATCTCTATTTTCTAAACATTTGCGTGTAGTAGATTGTATACAATATACTCCTTGAACACGTAATACTTCCATGTACATTTCCTGAGCAAAAGGATATTCATTTATGTAACCTCCTTAAGTACAATTATCAAGTTCAAGAAATTTCACATTGATATGAAGTGTTCTCAGTTCTTTTTTCACTTTAAAAAAATATTTTTAGTTGTGGTACAATATACATAACATAAAAATCATTTTAATCATTCTAAGTGGACAATTCTTTGACATTAAATACATTGACAATACTGTGTAACTTCCACCACTATTTCCCAACTATTTTCATCATCTAAACTAAAACTCACACTCGTTTAGTGGTAACTCTCCATCCTCCTCTCCTGGTTGCCCTTTGTAACCACTATTCTGCTTTCTGTCTCTATGAATTTGTGTGTCCTAAGTATTTCATAGAAGTGAAATCATACAACATTTGTCCTTTTGTGCCCTGTTTATTTCCCTCAAGATGATGTCTTCAAGGTTCATCCATGTTGTTACATGTACCAACACTTCATTTATTTTTACAGCTGAACAGGATTCCATTGTATGGATTTGCCACATTTTGTTTATCCATTCTTCTGTTGATGGACACTTGGGTTGCTTAAACCTTTTGGCTATTGTGAATAATTCTGCAGTGAACATTTGTGTACAAACATCTGTCCAAGTCCCTGCTTTCAATTCTTCTGTGTATGTATCTAAGAGTGGAATTGCCAGGCCATACGATGATTCTATGTTTAACTATCTGAGGAACCACCAAACTGTTTCCCACAATGGCTGCACCATTTTACATTCCTACCAACAATGTACAAGGGCTTCTATTTCTACACATCTTGCCAACATTTTACAGATATTTACTGACTGAATGTTGCATATGAACAGCTGGATTTGGTCCTTGAGGGAGAATACAACTCAATATAACCTTTAAAGATATTCCAAAGATCTTTATAAAAACGTAAAGAAGCTGTCTTTAAATTTTATTTTTTATTGCAACTTCTTTTTTTAAACACTAACAGTTCCAAGGGCAGTATTGTGTACATAGTAACTATGGAAAATCTTGTTGAAAAATTATTTTCTGGTAAATGCATGAGGAACCATTCATTCGACGTTCATTGAGCACCTACGATATGGCAGCCACTTCCCTGGATGTTGGAGACACAGCTGTCAACAGGGTCGACAGAGATCCAGATCTCACAGATTTTACATTCTGGTGTGATATAGGGTGATAGAAATAGACAGTAAACAAATAAAGAAGACAATGTCAAGCAGGAGTAAGCAGGATGATAAGCATAAAATAGGTTGAGGTAGTAGAGAATGACTCAGTGGCCCTCAATGGGTATTCAATTTATTAATGATTACATTAACCTTTTAGTTAAAATGGGATAGTTGACTTAGTCATCTGCCTCTTTCACAGGAATGTAACATGAACCAGATATTTTTCATATCCTTAGATAGCTGCCATTGCACCAGACAGAGTGCATTTTAATTCTTGAGGGTGTGTTCTGGAAGCAAGAGCACACACAGTATATAGAGATAATGTTTGCATCATTGAAACTGGACTTGCCCAGGGAAACAAATTAGGGCTCTATACCGTGTTTATATTCATATCATTTAGAGATTGCCCCAAAGCATTTATTCTGTGTATGAATCCACAGCCACCTGAACTAGTGGGCTCTTCACTGTACCTGAAACCAAGATTTTTAAAGTATGTTATTATCCTTTGACACCCCAGAAATTTCTCACACGGCTCTTATACCAGTTTAACTTGCCTGATATTACATTTGGCACCAGCTTTGAAGCCTCGCCCAAATTTAAATGTTGCATGCTTTCCAAAAATAAGGTGGTCCCGAATTAAAATGTCCTTTTGGCTTCCACATCAGCAAATTCAGGTGGAGAATATGAG
>JAQZBX010003488.1:0-65025 GCA_029593785.1 Cabassous unicinctus | reverse complement strand
TTTTTTTTTTTTTTTTTTTTTTTTTTTTTAGGTATAATGGCACAATAGTTTAATACAACCATCAAGCATCACAAAATAATTTTAATACTTTGTGCCTGAGGTAGCAGCATCTTGCACTGTGACATTCCTGTACACACAGAAGCTTTTTATCCAAGTACAGATGTTCGTTAAGAGTAAATTAAGCGGGAAGCAGATGTGGTTCAAGTGATTGAGCTTTCGTCTACCATACGAGTTCAATTCCCGGGGTCTCCTGGTGAAGGCATGCTGGCCTCCGCGGCATGGGGAGCTGAGGGCTCATGTGGTATGGAGAGCTAGTGCAGCAAGATGATGCAACAAAGGGAGACAAGCAGACACAGAAAAATGTGCAGCGAATGGACACAGTGAGCACAAATAGCAAGTGGGGGGAATAAATAAATAAATAAAATAATTTTTTTTAAAAAAAAGAGTAAATGAAGCAATTGCCTATTCAAAGGTAAATAGACACTGTAAGTTATTTTTCTTCTTGAATCATTTTTGTTGCATAGCAAATTGCATTTACATGTCAGTATATTGTAACTGATCTCTAGAATATACTTTGAACTGTGAGGTATGACAACTGTCTTTGAGAGGAAGCTAATATGTAAATCTGAATATTTTGAGTGGTTTTTCCTTTTTTCTTCTTTTTTTTTTTTTTAAATTTTTAGCTGCCATGGATGGGTAAGACAAAAAAAATCCAGCATTTAGAGACCCTACAAACTTTTTTCTAAACAATAAAAAATATAAAATCTTTTAGTAATTCTCAGATATTTCCTATCTAAGCACTGTTGAATGTACAAATATAAAATAAATATTGAAGTAATGCTAATTTTGTTATGGAATTATGGATTAAACCAGTTATTAAAGATAAAGTCCACCAGGTAACTGCTCATTTACTTTACATCAAGTTGAGATACTGGTGTGTACATCCCAACTTTATATTCAAGACTGCAGTAAAATACTTCTAATTCACTGGAATTATCATGGTAATAAGCCAATTAGAAATCTTGTATTTTCTTAAAAAGGACATATTTAACATTTTTTTGACATTACTTCTAAACTCAAATGAAGCACAAACACCCCCTCCTCCAACTAATATTCAGTTGAGAAAGTTAAGTGGTTGAAAGTTGGTATAGCTTAACGTTTCCACCAGAGTAGATACCAATAAACAAAGGTAACTGCTGTTTAACCTTCTCAAAGATAAGAAATTAACACAAACCTATTGGCTGAAAGTAAAAGGTAAATCAATTCCAATGTGAATATTTTAAATGAGTTATTATATACATTCAAAAATAGACATTAATAATGTAATTTTCCTATTTTTTGAAACAATTTCATTTTAAGTTCTGTGGACATGGCTTTTGATTAGCAAATTTGGATCGCTGGGTCCCAGCTCTGAGGGCAGCAATTGTTTCAACCTGCCTTGGACAAAGGCTGCAGCAGCCATTGTTTCAACCCTCCCCAGACAGGGGCAGAGGTGGCAGAGATTTAAAGACACAGCACTTCCTCAGGGCTGCAGGGGACAGTTAGCTGAAGGGCTGCAATTTCCAAGCATGCCAGGAAAGCTTAGCTTTAGAAAGCTGTCAGAGATGCTTTTGGCAATCTTCCTGAAGGCACTTTGGAACCAATTTGCACCCCCTTTGTGGGAATTTGGCTCTGTTTTAGCTGGGAAAGACTAACTTGAAAAAAGTCCTCCCCAAGGTGACTCTCCTCCCAGAATTTGCCCTCCAGGCAAAAGTGCATGCGGCAATGAAAGGAGTGTAAAAAACTATAGAGGCGGGCAGTATGGCACAAAAGCCTGTTGGCTTCAAATACCTGGGAGAGGGATATTTGTCCCCTGGGATACAGAGGGGACAACCAAACTCCTATAAACAGGGGAACTCCAAACAACTAACAAACAAAATTCCAGGACAGCACACAGGCCCAGAAAGACAGATAAAACCCTGCACACTGCATTCATCTTAGGCAGACCTTCCTGATAGGAGGGCTGAAGCTCAAGAAAATCTCTGTCTTATTACCAGCTGGTTAAAAACCAAGAAACAAACATCCCAGGGTGTAAATTTTGCAGTTAACACTTGAAAATAGTAAAATTTACAGTGTACAACAAAAGAGTATAAGACAAACAAAGAAATAAGAAATGATGGCACATGCAAAGGAAGAGGATGAAAGTACAGGAAACACCAATGAAGAAGATGAGAACCTGGAAATAGCAAACAAAGCCTTTAATAAAATGATCTTAAAGATGCTCAAGGAGATGAAGGAGAGTGCAAAGAAAGTACTAAAGGATATTAGGAAAATAATGAGTGAACAATATGAGAGTCAAGTAAAGAGATGGAAATTTTATAAAGGAACTGAACAGAACTACTGGAGCTGAAGACCACAATAACAGAAATGAAAAATACCCAAGAGGGTTTCAAAAGCTGATTGGAGCTGGCAGAAGAAAGAATCAGCGAACTTGAAGACAAGGCACTTGAAATGAGCCAGGCTGAGAAGCAGAAATAAAAAAGAAATATTAAAAGCAAAAATATCTTATAACAGCTATGGGATACTATATTAGTCATCCAAAGGGGTCCTGATGCAAAATACCAGAAATCTATTGGCTTTTATAAAGGGTATTTATTTGGGGTAGAAGGTTACAATTACTAGGCGATAAAGCATGTTACTTACCTCACCAAAGTTTGTTGCCACATGTTGGGGCAAGATGGCTGCCAACATCTGCCAAGAGTTCAGGCTTCCTGGGTTCCTCTCTTCCTGGGGCTTGCTTCTCTCCAGGCTCACGCTTGCTTCTCTCCACAAGGCCGGCTGTAAACTATCAGGCAAACAGCTCATCTCTTTTCACGGGGCCCTCTCTCCTTCCTCATGACCAAGCTTTTCTGTGTGCTTACTTCCCAGGCTCCAGCATTAAAGCTCCAACATCAAAACTCCAACTAACTCCTCTGTTTTGCCATGCAGTTTTATCTGTGAGTCCCCACCCACCAAGGGAATGGAGACAATGTCCTACTGACGAGGCCCAATCAAAGCCCTAATCATAATTTAATCACATAAAAGCAAAACCTCTGAATCCAATACACTCTAATACACCCAGAGGAAAAGACCAGTTTACAAACATAATCCAATATTTCTTTATGAAATTCACCAATAATATCAAACGGCTACACTCCACCCTCTGAATTCCAAAAAAGACATTGCAATATTCAATGAAACCTTAAATCAGTAACAATGCTGAGTAAAAATTGTATCACAGTCAGTTTAAAGAAATACAGTTTGTCTTGGGGCAAAGTCTCGTCTGCTGTAGACCTCTGAAAATTACAAAACCATTTATCTGCTTCCAATACACAAATGGACAGACAAAGGATAAACATTTTCATTATCATAAGGAGAAATTGGGAAGGAAACATGAGTGATTCTTAAGATGATGGTTTTTTCTCCCTGGGGTCACATGGGGACCCACACTTTCCACAGGCTTGCCCAATAGCCATTTTCTTGGTTTCACCCTCATCAAGCACCTGGGTGTCGACCAAGTTCCAGACCTCACCCTCCAAGAGCATTGGGGTGATTGCCACACCTTACCCAATCTTTGAGTTAGAGTCTTAACTTCCCTAGTACAATGATATGAACACATTCCCCCTAACCTTTAGCATACAAGCTAACCCTTTCAGAGCAATGAGTTGACCACCTGGCCTTCCTTAATCCATGAGGGACAGGTGCACCCCTCTCAGACCTATGGGATGCTGACCTTAACTGCCCTAATGTTTGAGGAATGTGCTCCACCCTTTCTGTACCCTGAGGCAGCAAAACTCTCCCCAAACATCAGGTGGGAACATCCACCCTCTTCAACTCCTGGGGCAAACTCACCCTCCCTATACACATGGGTGGGGTTCCTCTCTTGGCCCAAGGCAATGTCTTACTTCCAGATCTCAGCTTCCATGGTTTTCCTCTTAAAGTTGTTTCTCCTTCAATCTCTCCTTTTCATGTCCCATTTAATCCAAGCTGACAGTGGTTTTGTTCATACAACGCTCTCAAAAAGCTTGTTGGTTTAGCATGCAAGAAGCAGGATTCCAAGCCATCAGACAGTAAGAAGTTCCACAAGTCTTTCCTAGATAGCTGCATCTTAAATCCTGATTTACAAGATCCAAGTTTAGTTAAGTCCTCAAATGGGGCACTATCGCCTGGGGGCTTGATTTCCAGACATCTTGGAAATTCTGGAATCATGTTTTGTTTTCTTTCTGCCTAAAAGTTCAGTCCTCAGCATATTTCTCTCATCTAACATTTTGCTATAAGCTGCAAGGAGAAGCCAAGCCACATTCTCTGAGTTTGCCTTGGAAACTTCTTCAGCTAAACACTCAGGTTTGCCATTTTCAAATTCTGCCTTCCATAAAACACCAGGAGTTAATCTTGCTACGTTCTCTGCAGCTTTAAAACACAGATCATCTTTCCTCCAGTTTCCAATAATAGGTTCATCATTTACTTCTAAGGCCTCATAAAAAGTCCCTTTAGAGTCCATATTACTATCAACAGTCTCTTCAAAGCACTGTAGGTCTTTTCCATCAAGCATGTCACAATTCCTCCAAAAAATACCCCTTACCCAGTTATAAAACCATTACAACATTTTGGCAATTGCAAAAGCACTTCCCCACTCCTTGGTACCAAATTCTGTATTAGTCAGCCAAAGAGGTCCTGATGGAAAAATACCATAAATCTGTTGGCTTTTATAAAGGATATTTATTTGGGGTAGAAGGTTACAGTTACCAGGCCATAAAGCATAAGTTACTTCCCTCACCAAAGTTTGTTGCCACATGTTGGAGCAAGATGGCTGCTGACATCTGCCAAGAGTTCAGGCTTCCTGGGTTCCTCTCTTCCCAGGGCTTGCTTCTCTCTAGGCTCAGGCTTGCTTCTCTCCACAAGGCTGGCTGTAGACTATCAAGGAAACAGCTCATCTCTTTTCATGGGGCCTTCTCTCCTTCCTCACAACCAAGCTTTTCTGTGTGCTTACTTCCCAGGCTCCAGCATTAAAGCTCCAACATCAAAACTCCAACTAACTCCTCTGTGCTGCCATGCAGTTTTATCTGTGAGTCCCCACCCACCAAAGGGGTGGAGACTCAATGTCCTACTGATGTGGCCCAATCAAAGCCCGAATCATAATTTAATCACATAAAAGTAAAACCTCTGAATCCAATGCACTCTAATACACCCAGAGGAAAAGACCAGTTTACAAACATAATCCAATATTTCTTTTTGGAATTCACTAATAATATCAAACTGCTAAAGATACCATCAAGTGCACTCATGTACACATTATGAGAGTCCCACAAGGAGTGGAAAGAAAGAAAGGAGCAGAAGAAATAGTCAGAGAACTTTCCAGAACTTAGTAAGAGACATGAATATGCACACCCAAGAAGCTCAGAGAACACCAAACAGGATAAACATGAAGAAAACATATCTCCTCATATATTGATTAGACTATCAAATGCAAAGGACAAGGAGAGAGCTCTGAAAGCTGCAAGAGAGTTCCAAATAGATTGAGTGCTGATTTCTCATCAGAAACCATGGAGGCAAAAAGGCAGTGGGTGGAAGTACTTAAAGTACTGAAGGAAAACAACTGCCAGCCAAGAATTTTATATCCAGTGAGACTTTATCTCAAAAATGAGAGGGAGATTAAGACATTCTCAGATAATAAAAAAATAGTTCAGGGAAAGGAAGTTCATCAACTACAAGCAATACCAAGGGGAGTTCTTCAGATTGAAACAAAAGGACACTAGACAGTGGTTTAAAGCAGTAAAAAGAAATAAAGACCTGCTGTAAAGATAACCATTTGGGTCATTATAAATGCCAGTATTATTGTATTGTATTGTTTGGTATATAACTCCACTTCTTACTTCCTACAAGTGCTAATATGAAAATGCATAAAAAGTAATGATAAATCTAGGTTTCTAGACATTCAATGTGCAAAGATATAAGTGATAGCACAAAAAATGGTGGGAGGATGTAGGGAGATATAGGAAAAATACATGTGCATGCTATAGAAGTTAAGTTGGTATCAAACCAAATATAATTGTTATATTTTGGGATGTTAAATTTTAACCCCATGGCAACCTCAAGAAAAACAGATGAAAAATATATCCAGATAGAAATGAGAAGGCACTCAATATGGCACAACACAAGAAAGCAAATAAATATAAAAGTAGGCATTAACAGAAGTAATAGACAAAAAAGGTATTACTTACAAAAGCTAAATATCAAAATGGCAGAAGAAAGTCTGATATTATCAGTAGTAACTTTAAATGTAAATGGCTTAAACTCTTCAGTTATAAGGTAGTAATTGGTAGCATGGATATAAAAGCATGACCCAACTTTATGCTATCTGCAAGAGACAAAAGATAAAGATACAAGTAGGTTGAGGGTGAAAGGATGGAAAAAATATATACTAATCAAGAGAGAGCTAAGATGGCTATACCAATAGTGGATAAAATAGACTTTAAGTCAAGAACAGTTATGAGGAACAAGGTGGTCGTTACATACTGATAAAGTGGAAATTTCAACAGGAAAATGTAACAATTATAAATATATATGCACCAAACAGCAGAGCCCCCAAATATATGAGCATACACTGACAGATTTGAAGGGAGAAACTGAAGGTTCTACATTAATAGTAGGAGACTTTAACATACCACTCTTAATAATGTATAGAACATCTACTCAAAAGATCAATAGGGAAATACAGGATTTCAACAATACACTGAACCAACCAGACCTAACAGACAGATGTAGAACACTGCACCCAACAAAGACAGAATACACATTCTTCTCAAGTGCACATGGATCATTCTCCAGGACAGATCACATTTTGGGTCACAAAACAAGTCTCAATAAATTCAAATATATTGAAAGCATACAATGTACATTATCTGACCACAATGGAATGAAGCTTGAAATCAATAAGAGAGGAAGAAAGGGAAAATTCACAAATATGTGGAAATTAAACAACATATTCTTAAACAACCAATGGGTTAAAGAGGAAATTAGAAGCAAAATTAGGAAATATCTTGAGGCAAATGAAAATGAAAATACAGCATACCAAAACTTATGGGATGCAGTGAAGGCAGTGCTGAGAGGGAAATTTATAGTTCTAAATGTTTACATTAAAAAAGAATAAAGACTTCAAATCAGAGGCTTAACCTCAAACTTGGAAAAACTAGAAAAAGAAGAGCAAACTAAACTGAAAGCAAGCAGCAGGAAGGAATTAACAAAGATTAGAGCAGAGATGAATGAGACAGAAAACAAAAAACAATAGAATCAACAAAACTGAAAGTTGATTCTTTGAAAAGTTCAACCAAATTGAAAAACCTTTAGCTGGACTGACAAAGAAAAAAGGGAAGAGGATACAAATTTTAAAAATTCAGAAATGTAAATGGGAACATTCCTACTGATGCTGATGAAATTAAAAGGACTATAAGTGTATACAATGAACAATTTTATGCCAAAAAATTTGATAACCTAGATGAAATGGACAAATCCTTAGAAACACGTAAACTGCCTACATTCATTCAAGAAGAAATAGAAGATCTCAACAAACCAATTACTAGTGAAGAGATTGAATTAATAATCAAAAACTTCCCAAAAAGAAAAGCACAGAACCAGATGGCTTCATAGGGGAATTCCACCAAACAATGCATGACTTAACTCCAATTCTGCTCAAACTCTTCCAAAAACTGAAGAGTAGGGAATATTTCTTAACTCATTCTACGAGGTCAACATCACCCTCATATGAAAGCCAGATAAAGATATCACAAGAAAAGAAAACTTAGACCAATATCTCCTATGAATATGAATGCAAATAATCCTCAACAAAATACTAGCAAACCAAATCAACAGCATATTAAAAGAATTATATACCATGATTAAATGGGATTTATCCTTGGTGTGCAAGGTTGGTTCAGCATAAGAAAATAAGTTAATGTAGTGCACCACATTAACAAAATGAAGAATTAGCCAGATGATCATCTCAATTGATGCAGAAAAGGCATTTGACAAAATCCAGCACTCTTTCTTGATAAAAACATTTAGAACACTAGGAATATAAGAAATTTCCTCAACATGATAGTGGGCATCTATGAAAAGCCCACAGCTAGTATCTTACTTAATGGTAAAAGACTTAAAGCTTTCCTTTTAAGATCAGGAACAAGACAAGGATGCCCATTGTCACCACAGTTATTCAACACTGTACTTGCAGTTCTTGCCAGAGCAATTAGGAAAGAAAAAGAAATAAAAGGCATCCAAGTTAGAAAGGAAGAAGTAAAACTTTTCCTATTTATAAATAATATGATCCTATATACAGAAAATCCTGAAAAATCCACAACAAAATGCCTAGAGCTGAATTCACCAGAGTGGTGGTGTACAAGAGCAACACCCCAAAATCAGTTCTGTTTCTGTACACAAGCAAAGAACAATCTGAAGAAGAAATCAAGAAAAAAAAAAAATCCATTCAGAATAGCAGCTAAAAGAATCAAATGTCTAGGAATAAATCTAACCACGCATGCAAAGGACTTGTACACAGAAAACTACAAAACATTGCTAAAAGAAATTTTAGAAGACAAATAAATAGAAGGATATTCTGTGTTCATGGATTGGAAGACTAAATATTGTTAAGATGTCAATACTACCCAAAGTAATTTATGGATTTGATTTCATTACCAATCAAATTCCAACAACCTTCTTTGTAGAAATGGAAAAGCTCATCATCAAATATATGGAAGGGTAAGGGGCTCTGAATAGCTAACGCCATCTTGAAATAAAAAATGAAGTTGGAGGACTCGTACGTCCTGATCTTAAAACTTATTACTAAGTCACAGTATTCAAAACAGCATGGTACTAGCACAAGTACAGATACAGACCAATGGAGTAGAATTGAGAGCTCAGAAATCAACCCTCACATTTATGGCCAACTGATTTTTGACAAGGGGAAAAGACCACTCAGTTGGGAAAGAATAGTCCCTTCAACAAATGGTGCTGGGAAAACTGAATCTCCATTTGAAAGAAAAAAAAAAAGGAAGGAGGACCCTTGCCTCTCACCATCTACAAAAACCAACTCAAAATGGATCAAAGACCTAAATATAAGAGATAGAACTATCAAACTCCTAGAAGAAAATATAAGGGAGCATCTTCAGGACCTTGTATTAAGCAATGGTTTCTTAGACTTTACACCCAAATAACAAGCAACAAAAGAAAAATCAGGTAAATGGGACCTCATCAAAATTAAAAGCTTTGGGGTCTCATAGGACTTTATCATGAAAATGAAATGACAACCTACACAAATGGGAGAAAATATTTGGAAACTAAATATCTGATAATGATCCTGAATATATAAAGAAATCCTTCATCTTAACTACATAAAGACAAACATCCCAATTAAAAATTGGCAAAAAGACCTGAACAGACTTTTCTCCAAAGAAGATATACAGATGGCTACGTAGCACCAGAAAAGATGCTCAACATCATTAGTCAACAGGGAAATGCAAATCAGAACTACAATGAGATATCATTTCACACCCATTAGAATGGCTGCTATTAAAAAATGGAAAATAATAAGTTTTGGGGAGGATACAGAGAAATAGAAACACTCATTTGTTGCTGGTGTGGAAGACAGTTTGGTGGTTCCTCAGAAAGCTAAGTATAGAACTACCATATGACACAGGAATCCCACTCTTAGGTATATACCTAAAAGAATTGAAAGCAGGGACTTGAACAGATATCTGCACACTGATACTCATTATTCACAATTGCGAAAAGATGGAGGCTGCCCAAGTGTCTATAAACCAATGAATGGATAAATAAAATGTGGTATATACACACAATGGAAGATTATTCAGCCATGAAAAGGATACTGATACATGAAATCCTGATACATGTGGCATCATGGATGAACCCTGAAGACATCATGTTGAGTGAAATAATGTAGGCATAAAAGGACAATTATTGTGTGATCTCACTGACTTGATATAATTAGGATAAAAAGAACTCAGATAGTTAGACTATAGAATATAGGTTACCAGGGGACTGGGTGAGGATAGGTAATGGGAATTTATGGCTTAAAATGGACAGGGTACCTATTTTAAATGATGGAAATATTTTGGTAATGGATGGTGGTGATGGTAGCACAACATTGTGAATGCAATTACCAGCACTGAAATAAATATCTCAATATGATTTAACGGGGAAATGTTAGATTGTAAATATGGTAACAGAATAAAATTTTTTTAAAAAATCCATGGAACTACACTGCACAAACAGTGAACCCTAAGATAAACCATGGACTTTAATTAATATTGCAATTATAAAAATGTGCTTTCATCAATTGTAACAAATGTTCTAAACCAATGCGAGGTGTTGGTGGTGGGGTGTTGTATGGGAATCCTGTATTTTATGCATGATTGTTCTGTAAATCCACTACTTCTCTAATAATGAAAAAAAATTCCCTTATATTTTAGCTAAGTTTTCTTTTTTATTACTCAGCAAATTAGAAACACCATGAGTTTTAAATCAAACAATTTTTGGAATCCTGTTTTGCTACATTTTAACCATATAAAATTGGAAAAGTCACTTAATCCCTCTAAGCCTCACCCTAGTATCAAGAATTATAGTAATTATCTTGAAAACTGTTATAAGGATGAAATTAAATAAGGAATGTAAAGTTCCTAGAACAGTATCTTTCACGTAAGAGTCACTCGTAATCTTTATTATTTTTACGAGTGAATTCTCTGCTACTATTAACAAATTTTCTCAAATCCCAAATAATCAGACATCTTGACTTGGATGTCACTTCTTTAAAGATACCTCTCTGGCTTAAGGTCCGGATAGTGGCTCCTTCTGTATCTCCCATAGTACCCTGTTCATTACCTATGGTAATGCCTATTACATTATAGTGGAATTGCAGCTTTAATTGTCTGTTTTCTCTATCAGACTATAAACTCCATAATATCAGAGACCTGGTCTGTCTTGTTTACCTATATCTCCAATGCCTAGCACCATTCTTGGTACAGAGTTCATGCTCAATAATTATTTCTTGAATGAATTAATTAAACACCATTCCACTCTTAGAAAGTTGACTATATAAGAGGATTTTTTTTAATGTAAAATGCATTTTATGCTTTAATTTTCTTCTGTAATAATGCTAGATGACTTTGCTTGCGATAATATTTAGAAAGATAATAGAACAACCATTAAATAACCAATATGCACAAACTTAGAGGAACACAGATATTGGGTAAGAAACGAGGATCTTATATGAAAATCTAATCTAGTTAAAGCCATCAACTACCACCTCACCCACCCCTATTCCATGATGGAGCAGTGAGACTTTGTAGCTAAAAGAAATTCAATAATTCATTTAGAAATTTGTATTGGTCTTGACTTTTTTATTGCTTCAAAGTCAAGCTTCTAGTTAATTGCTCTGAATTTTAAATAATTCCTCAGTTAAAAAAACCCTGTCTCTGGATGGCTCCAATTTGGTGGCAATGCCCGAGGCTATAAGTAGACCACTTCTAACACAACAAATGTGCTTCCATGTTTCCTTTTGGAATGTTTTCTTTATAACCTAGTACTTGGATAGAGCAGCCATCATAAACTAAAGAGCTATAGTCTTACTCAGAGTAATCTTTTAGGAATGTAACCTGCTTGTTTAATTTACTTATAGGATTGTCCTGGACACCCCCTTCTGTTACAGGAGTAATTAGGAGAAATGATATCCCTTTGCTGTTCCTGTTAGAAGGAGGGAAGATTGTGCTGGGCCTGGATTAGCTCCTAAAATGAGCCAGAAGATGTAAAATATTGGATCATCAAACTATTTTAACCTATTAGTAATCACTGAGCTACTGAAAGTACAACAGAGTGACCTAGCAAAATTGAAGAGCAATCTTAATTCATTCTCCCACTTATTTAGTAGAATCATGGAGCAGGAGATTATGTTACTGATACCCTTGTTGTTACTTTTATTGTAAGTAATCTTAGTGATCATCTTTCTAAACATTTCATTTTACAGACTTCATCTGAATCCCAAAAAGTTTAAGACTTATCCAAGGTTAATGTCAAATTCATTTTTAAGCAAAATAAAATGGGTACCTGCATTGGGCATTGCCAGGAGGGGATCCTTTTCTAAGAAGGGCTTTCCAGAAGGCCAAAACAATGACCTTCAGGGGCTTTCTGAGAAAATGGAACACATGTACAGTGTTGCTGATAAGCAATACCTGTTGATAAAACTAATTTCAGTCCAATGGAGACAGCTTATCAGATTAGACAAGCATACCATGCTAATCAATGTATACCTGCTCTCCACTTTGTAAGATGCCCCCCCTATGTAAACTGGAAACTTAATGTCAACCTATCAGAACGTTTTCTCACTTGCTTGCATGTTCGCCTTAGATGAATTCCTCCTTTCCACTTCCTTGGCAGCGCTCCTTCTACTTTTGTAAATGAGATGCTGTCCAATTCATGAATCACTCAATAAAACCATGAGAGCTTAAACTGTGTGGCATGTTTTTCTTTTATCACCATATGATAATTAAACAAAAAAAAATCTCACCAGATAGAAACACTGTCTTATTACAAATAGACAAAAAGTACTTGTAATTGAGAACATTACCTTTTAATATATATGATTCCAGTACCAAAAACTTAATGCATTAGTTTTATGCCATAGACAAAATGTTTTTCAATTGGTTCATATATACGTATGGGAATTATGTACATACAGAATTTGTTGTCTAGGTTGGAAGTTTATTTTAAGATATATTTTTCAGATACAGAGAATTTCAACAATAAAGGGTTATAGCAGAACAACTTTTCTTCAGAGGATGTATCTTTTTTTATGTCTCTCTGCTTCAAGATATATAGAGAGCTCTGGTACATAGAGCCACTCCACTTCTGAATTGATATGGGGGTGAGGGTGTGGTGTTAAGAATTTTGTTTTTTCCTGCAGTTGAATTATTCACAGCTTGTAGAGATATGTTGGACAGACCATGGCCTAGTAACCTCTATCAATCAGTCATATGACTTGTTGGGTCATCAAAGAACACTTTGCAGCACAATCACAAATAGAGCCACTGTTTTAGACTTCTTTTATGAATTGGAAAAAAATGGTTTTGAATTAAATTTAGATCTCCTTAGACCATTGGAATCATTTCCAATTTATCAGTAGAATGAGCTTGAATATCATGTTTGTGTACACTTCTTGAATTTTTAATGAAAGGCCTATCTGTAATTAAAATTTTTATAGAATGATAGTTTTTAGGAAAATAGTAATTCTTATTTAACCTAATGAGTAATTCTTTTCACAAGGAAACTAAACATTGTATGTAAGAGCATTAGTTAGGACTGTTATTAGTTAGGACTGCCCCAAGGTGGCAGAAAATCCATCACTTTGTAAGTACACTAATTTGTACAGTGATTAGACTACTGAGATGGACCTAAACATGCATTTTTCAGTGGTATTAATGTGCTAATGCTGAGCAATAAGGCCTCCTACTGGGTAGAATCTCGTTATCTTAGAGATGATCTTCCTTTTGGTTTTTAAGGAAGCTGAAACTAGTTAAAATCCTCTTGAAGTTTTCACTTTTGAAGGTCCAAAAATAATTTCTATATCCTTTTTATTTGTTTCTTTAAAAATAAATACACAGGAAAATTTTATCTTGCCCTAGATGAGTTAAAATTTATAAATGATATTCTGCTTAGGCATTTTCCATTCCTAACTACATATTTGGATGGGTTGTTTCAGTGAGGATACTTTTAGTTGCAAACAATAAAACCCAATAATAAGAGCTTAAATAATTAGAGCAATTTATTGATTTAGAAACAGAAAAGTCCAGAAATAGGGTGGGCTTCAGGCATAGTACAGCCAGGACACTGGTTCCCCTTTTTCTGCAGTTTGTTCAGCTCTGCTCTGCTCCCTGTGTTGGATTCATCCTCAGTCTGGCTTCCTTCATGGTTCTACTTTGGCTTCCAGCACCAATGCCATTGGTAGCAGCTGTGGGTTAGGGGGCAAGGAAACTGAAGAAGTAAAAATCTCTCCATAAGTAATCAAGTAAGAGTCCTGATCTTTGATTTAATTAAACTGCCCTTTATCAATTATACCAGCCAAGGGAATGCCATTCTTGGACTGGAGAAGGCTATCAGAGCCCACCTTTGCAGGGGTAGGTGGAGAGATCAATCCCAACTCATCCTGGGCACAAACTGAGCAAAAGGTAGAATGGATGTTGTTGACATAACCTCAGTTTTCTCCACAATGAGCAAGTAGGGGACAGATTCATTTCATATCCTTTGCATTCTAAAATTTGAGAGCTGTAAGGAGGAATTATCATATATTATGATGATTCTCAATGTTTATTCTGCTACATTACAAATGAGAGAGGATGTTTTCATTTATCTTCCCACATGCCTAGGTAGGTTTATATGAAATTTTCTATCATTTTGCTGCATTTATTTTTCTTTCACTACAGAATATTGAAATAATGAGACATAGAGGAAACATAGGATTTTCTCCATTTTATTATCATTATAATTTTATTGAATCCAATTCAACTGACCAGTATATAACAGTGGGCAATGGCCTGTGGTTGAGATACTCCAGATTTTAGGGATAGGAGAACCTACTGGCTACATGAGGTATTGCATGACTACTCCATTAGATACAGACCAACTAAAAGAGAAATACAATGTTGTATAAACAAAACAAATAAAAAAGTTTCATAGGTAGAGCATAGCATAATGGAAAGCACACAGGATTCAAGCCAGCATGCTCCATTAAGGACATGGTGGGATATTACTGGGCAAGTCACTTCACTTCTTTGAGTTTTAGAGGCATAAAAATACCTAACCTACCTACTGTGTAAAAGGTTGTTGAAAGCTTGAAAGAGATTATTTATATGAATTCATTTTATAAATTGCGAAGTGCTATACAGATTTAAGTATTAATTGGAAGTTAAATATAATTATCAGGGCCTGCAGGCTGATCTCTAGACTGTAAGCTTCTGGAAGGTAGGATACTATTCTTCATTTGGTTCCTCCAGTGCCTGGCCTTGTCTGACTACTAGTTACTCTTTGTTGAATAAATAAAGAATAACATGAAAATGATGACAATAAGGTTGGTGGTAATAATTAGGAAAAATGCCTGTGATACTGGAGAAGATGAATTAAGTTGAAGGAAAAAATTATGATATGGGGTAAAAAGTTAGGCAAATACAGGGAAAATTGAGTTCCTGAATTGGAGCTATGTTTCTATTAACAAAATATGCACATGTACCTCAAATTCCACCATGCCACTGGGATACCCACTGTTTCATTGAAAGTTTGCAGCTTAGATTGTTAGAAGATTTTGCCCCTTTGGGAAATCATCTCTAACTTTTAAAGGACATCACAGGGAAATGGGATTAGCTTTAAAGTTGAATTTGCTGGAAGGCATCAATACAATTTAGCAAAAATATACTCGTATTTCCACTGTCTGTGTATGGCTAGGGGCTCTACACAATTGGTGAAGTTCTTATAAATCTCCAAAAAAGAAATAAAAATCTTTGCTACTTAAAGTATGCTCTGTAGTCCTATAAAAATCAGTGATACCCTTCACAGGAAACATGGAGCTTTAGGCACATGTGTTTTCATTCTAAAACTTCTGTAACTAAGTGCAATTAGTTGTCACATACCCTTGATTTATTGCCATTTACAACACTAAAAATTTTGCTAGGATGTGCACAGAATGCACAATTAGATGCAATTCCTGCTGAGTGGAGTGAAGAGTTTTCCTCCACAAAACTCTCAGTAAAGCATCTTTTGTAAACTGCAACAGACAACCCACAAATTCTAGCTACAAATCCTGAAAACTGTACCATTGGGAAGCAGCACTTTAACTGATGGTCTGGTATTTCTAAAAGATAATGTCACCATGACATTTTCAGTTTTTTAATATCCTTTCATTGAGTCTCCTTCATATCCTCCTAGAGCTGAAGCCACTTGAGCTAGAAGAGCTGAAATGCATTTTCATTGTTTGCCAGGCTCCGTTTTGCCTACCTGGCTGGGCCTCTACAGCATAACTCTCCCTACCCCCCACCCCAGGTTCTTAGCAGGAGGCATCTTGCTGTTCCTACCATCAGAACAAAGATGCTGCTTGTTGTGAAATAAGAAAATGTTCCCTCTGCAATGGCTCTGTCTGCAGTAAAGCAGTATCTACCTATTGAGAGTTCTCCTGAGTTGAGCTGCCATCCTCATTCAATGTCACTCTAGAAATAATAGAGAACAATAATGTTTTTCAAGTTTACATCTCCCTTGCAGACTCAGATGAGTATTCTTGCCTAAGATTGTGTGTGTGTGTGTGTGTGTGTGTGTGTGTGTGTGTGTGTGTGTTGGGAGGTGTGAGTGGGTGTGTGTGTCTATCAGTGGCAAATTTGCTTAAAGAATACATATATGATACATAAGGTAACCTAACGGTATACCATAAAGAGGACTGCATTCAAAATTGCAAATCATCTATGTCCAGGAAAGAACATTGTCACAGTAAAGGTAAACATTTAATAGGTCATTTTTCTTCCATTTTTTATTACAGCAGTTTTTCCATGGCTGGTGACCTGTAATCTCAATGGTGCAATCATCTCTTCCTCATAGTTCCTACACTTGCTTATTTTTCTCTCTCTGTATTTCTGACACTGTCTCTTCCCACCTGCCTCTCTCATCTGTATCTCAATGTCTCTTTCTCTTATGCTCTCTTTCTTTCTGTCTTTACTTTCTTGCTCCTCACTACTCCCTCTTCTTCTCTCCCAGTGTAGCTTGGTGTGAAAGAGCTCTGAATCCAAATCCTAGCCCCCCAAATTATGGATGACTTTTAACATGTTACTGAACCTCCATTAGGGTTAGTCTCCTCATTTATAAAATTGAGATATCACATTTGAGGATAAATGAGGTCATGTGTACTAGGCACCTGGTACCGTACCTGACACATAGTAAACATACAACAAATGGAATATGTTATCCATTCATACAAACATTCATGTACGTTGATTCTCTCCACTTCTCCATCACTTCTGCTACCACCCTCCTCAGGGCCACCCAGATCTCTCTTACCTGCACTAGTTTAATAGTTTCTGAAATTATCTCCTCACTTCGCCCTGGGGTTGGTCAGGGAAAACCTCAATGATAAATTGATATTTGAGTGAAGCATGGCTATATCTGGAAGAAAAGTGTTTTGGGAAGCATGTTCAGGGAACAAAGAGCGAAAAGGACAGAGTGGCTGGAGCACAGTGAGCAAGGGAGAAAGAAATAAAAAAGGAAGTTAGAAAGGTAACAGGGACCAGATCATGTAGGACCTGGTGGGTCATTGTAAAGACTTAAGTTTTAACAATCCTTTTAAAAAACGGGCAAGTGATTTGAACAGACCCTTCTCCAAAAAAGAAATACAAATGGCTAAACAGCACATGAAAAGATGCCCAACGTCACTAGCTATTAGGGGAATGCAAATCACAACTACAATGAGATATCATCTTACACCCATTAGACTGGTGGCTATTAAAAATACAGAGGACTAAGAGTGTTGGAGAGGATGTGGAGGGAAGGGAACCCTTATCCAATGCTGGTGGGTATGTAGAATGGTGCAGCCATTGTGGAGGACAGTTTGACAGTTCCCCAGGAAACTAGACATAGAACTGCCATATGATCCAGCAATTCCTGCTGGGTATATACCCAGAAGAATTGAAAGCAGGGACACAAACAGATATATGCACACCAATGCTCATAGTGGCATTACTCACTATTGCCAAAAGTTGAAAGCAACCCAAATGTCCATCAACAGATGAATGGATAAGCAAATTGTGGTATATACACAATGGAATATTACTCAGCTATAAGAAGGAATGTAGTATTAACACACAGGATAACATGGATGAATCTTGAAGACCTTATATTGAGTGAAATAAGCCAGGAACTGAAGGACAAATATTACATGACTTCACTGATATTCTGAATTAAGCAAACTGAGCAGACTCACAGAGCTAGAATCTGGAAGATAGGTTTACAGGAGACAGAAAGGGACTAGAAGGTGGTGAGCTGATGCCCATATGGGCAAAATCGACAATAAGGTGGAAGGGTGCGGTTGGGCAGCAGATGGGGGTGATAGCGGTGTAGCAATGTGAGGTGGGTTCGGCGGTACTGGTCTGTGAGGGAGAGTAGGGTGGGAGGGGGTTAGGGAGAGCAGGGAGGGTCGGGAGAAGGAGTAGGTGAACTCTGGGGATTTGTAGGTCTGTGATTAAAATTACACTGTTGGGAATGTTCTTTTGGCAAATATGGCAGGGGAGGGTTACTGGTGTAGTATGTTGGATGTGGAGGGCGGGGTATGTGGGACAGGGCAAACCTGGGACAGGCTTTTATGGAATATGTAGTGTTCATCTTGTCATAGTGTGTTATATCAATGGGTAGAGACCCACACAATAAACAAGAAAATATCAAACTCCCATCCTGGGGAGCACTGCTATATTCTCAATTAGAGGGTCAACAATCCCTCAAGAACATAGGCAGTAACCGATAAAAGAAAACAGACCAATGTGTCAAACCCTCAATATTATTGCAAGTGACTATGAATCTTATTCTTCAAAAATTGAAACTTAGTGGTTACCATAGGTTCTGAGCGGAGGGGGAAGGAAGAATAGAATAGATGGAACGTAGGGCATTTTTAGGGCATTAGAATTGTTATGCATGATCTTCCAATAATGGAACAGGTCACTTCAAATTTTGTCAAAACCTATAAAAGTGTATGATCCAAAATGTAAACCATAATAGAAGCCATTGACCATGGTTAGTAGCAATGTTTCAATATTTGTACATCAATTGAAACAAATGTACCATTTGCATGTAAAATGTTATTAATAGGGGAGAGGGGAAAAGAGAGAGGGCGTTGGGTATATGAGAATCCCCTATATTCTCTATGTGACTGTTTTGTATCCTAAAGCTTCTTTGAAGATAAAATGAAAAAAAAAAAGGCTGGGGGACTATATGGAAGAAAATGTCACTGCACATAAAAGACGAGATCTTACAGTGATGAAAGACACAATGTCTAAAAATTAATTTTTATTTTTTTATTATTTCAAAAATTTTAAAAATTTGTATTTTATTGATTACTTTTAAAATTATTATTTCATTTTCTTATTAATTTTATTTTGTTATTTTGTTGGCTCCATTCTTGGAGAGGTTTTGGATCACAGAAGGATCACAACAGTGGCAGGGGAGGATCACTGGTGCAGGGTGTCAGTATGGGGGGATGCATGGGAAGGGGTTCTGCTGGGACATACCTCTAAGGCATATGAATATGTTCAGCTGCTCATGGGGCATTGTCTTGGTAGGTGGAGATCCACACAATAACCAAAAGAATATTGAATTCCCATCCTGGGGTGTTTGGCTACATTCTCTAATAGGACAGCAAGAATCTGCTGAGTGCAAGGACAGTGCCTAGTAAGGAAGACAGACCATTATGCCAGGCCCTTGATATTGATGATTGTACATATGAACCTTTTCTTGTGAAATTGAAACTTAGCCTAGTATTATATACTGCCTAAGAGTTACCTCCTGAATGCCTCTTTGTTGCTGTAATGTGGCCTCTCTCTAAGCCAAACTCAGCATATAAATGTATTACCTTTCCCCCACAGCATGGGTCATGATTCCTGGGCATGAGCCTCCCTGGCACCGAGGGATTGTTACAAAGTGCCAACTAGCAATGCATCTGGGAAAAGACCTGGACCAAAAGGGGGAAATGGTAATTACAAATGAGTTTTTACGGCTAAGAGATTTCAAAGTGAGTCGGGAAGTCATTCCAGAGTTTACGCTTATGCAAGTCTCAGCAGGATCTCATTGACTGCCACAGTAAACAGTGCCTCAAATAGCAGGACTTCTGAGGGCTCTAGAGACATCCAGAAACTATAAGCAGGGCAGAAGCTCAGGAATTTGGCGCCGTGCCAGTGGGCCTTACTTTGGAATTTATGCTCCCCAGTGTAACAGTTAGACTCAATTATAGGTTCTCTACACATGGCTCTTCTGCCCCTTTTATTTGAACCTATATTTGATAAATATGTGTCCCAGAGACTTAAATCTTTGATCAGTCCATGTGCCAGTTGAGCCCTGAATTTCAGCAGAGTTGTAACACCTGCTATTCAGTTCACTGGACTCACCCAAGACAACTAACAAGGAACAGAGAGTGTCTGCAACTGCAAGCAAGATAGTTCCATCCATCTGCCCCATGGGATCTAAGCTCCCTCTCAGTTAGAAGCAGAGTGAGCATCACCATCCCCAAATCCTCAAGATTGGGAAATGAACAATGGACTAAAGTAGACTTATTATTATTCTACTATAGACTTATTGTTATTCTAGCAATTGAAGTACTCTTATCATTTATATAAAGGCAGTGGTCACCAGAGGTTCTGAGGGATGGGAGAGGGAAGAATAGGTGTAATATGGGGATATTTTTGGGACATTGGAGTTGTCCTGCATGACATTGCTGTGATGGATACAGGCCATTGTATATTTTGTCATAACCTACAAAATTGTGTGGGACAGAATGTAAGCTGTAATGTAAACTGCAATCCATGGTTAGCAGCAATGCTTATATATGTGTTCTTCAGTTGTAACAAATGTACCACACTAATGAGAGATGTTGTTAATGTGGGAAAGTGTGGGAAGGGGAAGGAGTGGGGCATATGGGAATCCCTTATAGTTTTTATGTAACATTTATACAATCTAAAGCTTCTTTAAAAATAAAAATAAAAAATTGGAAAAAAAAACAAGTTTTGAAAAACTCACTTTAGCTGCTGTGTTAAGAAGAGACTGTAGGGGTTGGGGGATGGGGCAGTAGAAGAGTCAGAAAGACCAGTTAGGGGACACCTGCAGTGGTTCTGGGGTGGTAGTAGTAGAGGTGGTGAGAAGTGGTCAGATTCTGGGTGGATTTTGAAGATACAGCCAGCAGGACTTTCTGAGATTAGATATGGGCTTTGAGAGAAGGTAAGGAATTAAGGGTGAGTCTAGGGTTTCGGATCTGAGAAACTCAAAGGATTAGAGTGTCATCAACTGTGGCAGAGAATACTAGAGGTGGAATAGTTTTGGGGGTGAAATCAGGGAATGAATTTTGACATGTTAAGCTTGAGATACCTGCTATTCAAGTGAAGGTGTCAAACATATGAAGCTGAGTCTTGAGTTTAGGAGTGAGCTGTAGCCTGGAGTCTTCTTTATAAATGGCATTTGATGTGATGAGACTGGAGATGATAGAGACGGAAGTTGGTGGAGATAGCATGGTGATAAGGAAGAGGATCAAGGACCCATTATTTGTTTATTTTTTCATTTTTTAATTTTTTTCTGACTCCCCCCACTGTAAAATAAGTGCTGGGCTAGGACTATGTCTTGCCTTTTCACTATCATGTTCCAGTACCTAACTTAGAACCTAGAAAATAGTTTATACTCTTATGAATCCCTTTGAATGACTGAGTGACCCTATGTGCTCATTCTTTAGGAATGGCTCTAGTCTTGGAGGAGCTCATTTCTCAGAGGAAGAGAAAGGCATTAGAACAGGCCAATTACTTTTGGTGGCAATTGCTCTACCAAATATACTAAAAGGTAAGGTAAGAAGCCAGGGGAAGACATATTTGGTGCCTAGCTATGAGAGGTACTACAGGTCCTGTAAATGCAAAACAGCACTTTGCACCTCTCTCTCAGCATTACTTGGTAATCCCAAGTTTATGATTATTCCTATATATTTTCTACTCCCTGACTAGATTGTAATCTCCTAGAATAATGACATATACTGTGGCAGTTTGAGATTATTTTATGAATCCAATAAAGAGAAAGATTATGTCTGTAAACTAATCTATTCCTCTGGGTATGATACTCCTTGATTAGAATATTTGATAAGATTTCTTTTGATTGTACTATGTCAGTGAGGGGTGACTCAGGTTGATCTCCACCCACTTGTTGGGTCTGATATAAACAGAAACACAGAGAAAGACTCACTCAGACAGACACAGAAAAAGAGAGATCAGCCATTTTTTGATCCTGCCATGTGACGGAAAGGAGAGGCTGAGCCATTTGCCTGATAGCTTGCAGCTGACATCAGGAAGAAAGCAGAGCAGCAGAGCTTGAGAGAAGAGGCCTGGTATGAGAAAAGTCCTGTGCCTGGCTGCCTTCAGCTGAGCTCCAGGAACCCCGGAGGGAAAGGCCCAGGTGATGGCACAGCCTAGAGGGGAAGGCGGAGACCAGGCAGAGATCTGCAATCTTGCTTTAACACGTGGCAGCTGACTTGGGTGAGAAAGCACCTCTTATGGGAACTTGAATTGGAGTTTTCATGGCTTTGGAACCATAAGCGTTTACCCCAAATAAATACCCTTTATAAAAGCCAACACATTTCCAGTACTTTGCATTGGCAGCCCTTTGGCAAACTAAAACATATATATTCATATATTAAGAAGAGCCCTTGAGTCCATCTAGTTCAATCCTTTTATTTTATACTTGAAGAAACTGAGGCCCAGAAATTTTAAGTGATGAGATTGCTTTTCAGTTACCATTGCATCTTCCAAAAGAAGAAACACAGAGCCTGGCACTTAGTAAATATTCAATAAATGATTATTAAATAAACAAAAAATGAATTATTGGTATGGGGTGGGAGGCAGAAAGGTCAGAGAAGACAAAATAAACACCCAACAGCAAGGATGTTCAGGATGAAATCTAATTCCCTCAATTTTGAAAAATGGTATCCCTTTTATTCTGCTTGATAACACAAAAACTCTCTTAATAAGAATTTGTGATGCAATGAAAGTGAAATGTGTGGTTTTTCCTTCCTTGATGCCTGCCTCAAACAGAACATCAATGCACCTCTCTCTCAGCATTATTCGGTAATCCCAAGTTTATAATTATTCCTATATATTTTCTACTCCTTGGCTATATGTCAGTCGCAAGCAGAAGCTTACCCAGGTGAGAGAGAATATCAAGCTGCAGCCTGTTCCTACTATCAAAATAAAATGTTGACTTTTTAAAAAATACAGATCAATTTTGCTATTGAATCAATAGTAAAGCAGGTGGGTCACCAGGACGAGGTCTCTTCCATAATGTACTCACATTTCAAAGTTTAGTCTAAATAGTATTTGATCCTTCCTGCACAAACCTTTGGACTCCTTGGTGAATGAGACAGATGTACTAATGCTTAGCAACTCCAAATCTGGCATTTTAACTTGGTGTAAAAAAGACAAGGGTGAGTCAAATAGAGACTTTTAACCCCAATCCACAAAACCAAGAAAACCAGCATGGATACCCAGGGGTTGTAAAAGGAAATGCTAAATCCACAGCCTGCACAAAAACAAATGGTTTAGTTCCATTTTCAGTAATGTGCCTATTTTTCTCCTAAAAATAATCTATCTTTTGTTTGGATATTTCATAGACTTAAACTCTGAAAAAATGCGAGAATTATATTGTTGCTACTTTGGCAGGATATAAATAAACCGCTTTTAACATAGCAATTAGCTGTTATGTTTTTCTTCAATTTCTTGACCGCTTTTGAAGTGTTTGACATTTAAACTATCTTTGTTCTCTATGAAACAGATCCTGGATTTTGACTGATTAAAGTTCTCGATTTGATGGTAAGAAAGATTTATTTTTGCATAGGACTTAAAGAAAAAGGATTTGTTTCTATAGACAAAATGTTTTTCAAAAGCAGACAGAAGTACAATGTTCATAGCAGCATTAATCACAATAGCTAAAAGGTGGAAACAATACAAGTGTTCATCAACAGATGCATGGATAAAGAAAATGTGATATATATATATTATATATATATATATATATATAATATTATTCAGCCATAAAAAAGGTATGAAGTTCTGATACATGCTATAACATAGATGGACCTTGAAAACATTATGTTGAATGAAATAAGCCAGACATGAAAGGACAAAATATTGAATAATTCCACTTACATGAAATATCTGGAATAAGGAAATTCACAGAGATAAAAAATAGATCAGAGATAGCCAGGGGTTTGGGAGTGGGAGGATAGGGAGTTATTGCCTAATGGCACAGAGTTTCTGTTAGGGCTGATGGAAAAGTTTTGGTAATAGATGGTGGTGAAGGTAGAACAACATTGTAAATATAATTAATACCAATCAAGTATACCCTTAAAATGGTTAAAATGGGAAATGTTATGTTATATATATTACAATAATAATTAAAAAAAGAAAAAAGCAGACAGAAAAAGAGAAGAGTATCTTCCAGACTAAAAATTATTCCCTCCGGCTGGGATAAAGCCAATGGTGGGGGTGGGGGAGTGGTTAGGGGGGTGGAGAGAAGTGGGGAGTTGTGACACCCTAGAAAAGAAAGGTCTGCCAAAAACTTTAAAAAAATTTTTTTTTTATTTTAAAAGATGCTTAGATTACATAAATGTTACCCGAAAATTACAGGGATTCCCATGTTCTCCACCTCCCACACCTTGCATAACATCCCACATAAACTTCTTTCATTAGTGTGGCACATCACCTGCAATGGATATACACATCCTGGGGCTTTGCCATTAAGCATGAACTATAGTTTGCATTGTAGACCACACTCTCTCCCACACAGTTCTGCATGTTATATGCTTATGTAAAATGGCCTATATCTGTCGTTGCAATGTCACTCAGGATAATTCCCAAGTCCCGAAAAAGCACCTGTATTACAATTGCTTTTCCCTTCCCTACCCTGAAAGCGTCCAGTGGCCACTGGCTCCACCTCACTGTTGTAATTTCTTCCATTGCTTGAATCACAATATGTCTACAACTGAATACCAGTAAGTCCACTCTAGTCCATAGCTCTTCCCCCAATCCTGAGGAGTCTGGGATAGTGATGTCCACTCCACCTCCAAGTGAGAGGGGGCTTATATCCCATGGATATGATGGATGGGATTATCCTGCCTGCAGCTGCAGGCTCTCTCCATTCCCTGGGATGGCCATTGTCCATCATCATCTCCCCACCAGGTGACTTGGGTGAGTCCATCGAGCTGTAGAGTAGGAGTTTCAGCTCCAACGAGATTCCAGGCACAGCTCTGCCAAAAAACTTTTAAGTAGAGGGCCTCATTAGCAACATTGCCAGGACTCCTGGACCCCAATATGGCATGAAAGCCACAGAGGATGCCATGAGGGGCACTGTTTAAAAGCTACAAATGGCAAGGGAGCCAAGTCAAGGGAACAAGCCACCATCTTTGGCACCACCCTTCATTCACTCAAGCCTGGCCCAGGGGATCTTGTTTGCTGGCCCTTTCATTGGTGGTGCCATCACCCAGTACCAGACAGAAGCCGCCTACCAGGATTGATGCTCGTCTGTGTCCCTAGACTTTACTAGGCCTTACTCTGAGGCCTTTACTCTCAACATTCCAGGGCACCCACACATCAAAGAAAAGGGATTGTGTGAGCCGCTTTAACAGGTTGAGTGAGGGCAGAGGTTAAAGATGCCTCCTTCATGCAATTTATTTAGGATCTTGGTTTGGTCTTTTGTAAAAGGAGAATAAATTACTTAACAAACCTTATTGGTCAGCACTCAGCAAAGAACGGAAACTGATTCACTTTACTTCCCTCATGGAAAATTTCAATAATTATTCTCATTGAACCCTTAAATATAACATTTCAATTTTTAATATCCAGAGTCTTAAAAAGACCAAATCACTTAATTTGCTTTTAGAAATGTATTCATTAAAGGAAACCGCTTCTGTCTTCAACTCCTTAAGTTCCCTTTTTCAATTAGCAAGGAACCCCGACTGTGGAAAGTGGATCTCCTGAACTGTTAAAGATTATAAATCGTTATCTATTATGATGATTTCCAGGAGAAATGACTTAGGGAAATCACATCATGATACTGGGGAAGAGAGAAATACTGGCTGCATAAGTTTATTTCAGGCACATTCCTTCACAGACCTAACACAGTCTCCCCTTCAACCAGTTCCTAATGGAAAGACAGCCATGCCTCCCAGGCCCTGGGCCCCCTCTTTACTAACTGATTACACTGAGAGAGTTGCACTCACCCAATCCTTTAACACCCACCCTGGAGATATTTTCAGGTAATGTGGCAGATTCTGCGCCATGTTTTCATCTCCTTTGGGAATCCACTACATTTCCTGCTACTTTGGAAATGCCACATAACTCTCACGGGACCAAGAACAAAAGAGTTAGCCAGTATTTACACATCCTCTCCCCCATGTCCCCATTGCCAACCTACACCATCCCCTAACCTACATGCATGCACATGTACACTTCCACTTTTTCCTAAAAACCATGAACAAGTTAGGTTCTTCCCACTTCTTGGTAAATTCAGAATAAATAATCCCATAAAGCCTTTCTTCATTTAAATTATTCTAGTCACACATTTGTGAGGAAAGAAAGCCTCTAGGTCTGCAACAGTTTTGCTACATTTTAGAGTTTAATCTAAATGATGCAAGTATAAGTTTCCTTCAAATCCCTCAGTGAATTTTTCCATCTCTCATGAGTCTCACTAATACCACCTTTCCACTTTCTGCACTTTTCCTGAACTCGCCTCTGGATAGTTCTGTGCCATTGACTATAAAGATACATCTGTCTCCTGATTTTTTGACACTACTGCAAACTGGTTGCATCTACTTTAAGCCTTTCTTGGAAATCACTCTTGCTAATGATATTCAAGACCTTGCAAAAGTAATCCAATGAATACATTTTGGTCCTTATTTATTTAGCATCTCCTTTAAACTCTTCTTCCCCTCCTCTTTTCAGTGAACACACTCTCCCTGGGCAATCTCAGCCACACCCGTGGCATCTCCTCTCACTGACAGGCTTATGAGCTCTCAATTTGTATTTCCACCTCCAAAAGCCTCCTAAATATCTCTATTTGGGCGTCCCACAGGCATCTTCAACTCATCATGGCCTATCCATAACTGGATACCATTCAGCCTTCTTTTATAACCCTGCTCCTCTTGGATTCCCTGACTTGGTGAATGGTATTGTCCACATGTCCCAAGTTTGGTGGGGCTAGCATGGCTGCAAGGGGAAAGAAAGGTCCCACAGGACCAGGCATGAGCCTGGAAAAGAAGTCTTTCAGGGCCAGGGTGGACTCCTAAACCAGGGTTTGTACAGAACGATTAGCCGAGTGGGAAGTGGAGCTCTGTGAGCCAGAGGGAATCTGACTGGATGTCAGAACCAAGGGGACCCAAAGTCAGGAATCTGAGTGCCAGAGAGAATGAAAGCAAGACCAGAATCTGGGGAAAGTGCTTGGAAAGGGCACAGTGGATTGACAGGCCATTATGTACTACAATAGTGGGCAGGTAGAGTAGGGACAGTCAGTACTTCACAACATACTGACATATACTTTATTTCTTTTGAGCAATGGCTCTGTTATAGAGATGAGGAATTGAGTAACATACCCAATATCACAGAGTTGTAAAGGGAGGGAACCTGGTATCAAACCCAGGCTGCTGACTCTGGGCATCTGCTCTTGTCAGCTCCATCCAAGTTTAGGGCAATCCACATGAAGGTGGCAACGGCTGCAACCCCTAAAATGGCATTGTCATTTCAACTGTAGTTACACTGCCTATTGCAATTTTCTCATTTTCTACTCTTCCCCAACTCTACCTGTGACCCTGGGGCCAAAAGAAGACAAACATTTTTCTTCAGTAAGCTCTTGCTATTTCCCAATAACACATGTGTATAAAAAGCAACCAAAAAGGAAGAGAAAAGAAAAACTAATATATTACTTTTAAGGCTGAGACTGATTCATTTTGCCCTGGGCTCACTACTTTAATGACGCAGGTTATTTTTTAATCCCTAATAGAAAACCAAAAATGTTCGGCAACAAAGCACATCATTACAAAAGAAGAGACAGGATTTTCTTTTGTCTTTCAATGTGAGTCTTAAAAATGGTCAACTTCGTTATGAGGTATACTTCTTGCAGTTCAATTAGTTTTAGAACATTATAGGCTGTGAAAACAAAATGTTTGCAAATTGGTAGTTTAACAAAACAGAACAAAAAACAAACATTGAATGAAGGACCAGTTTTAAAAATCAAATTACAAATTAATTACAAATATTTTCCCTGATGGATGCTTAGGAAGGCAAACATAGTCTTGCTGTTCTACTGCATTTCATAAATTACAATAATTTATGGTTACAATGTGCTCATTAAGCCAGTGATCTTTAAAAGAACCGACCATTACACTGCCTAGATCATTTAAAATTATAGGAATCTATGCACCTTACAGTTCTGACTGGATTTTTTTCTTGTTTATGGAGGGATGGGATTGCTAAACAAATATTTAAAGTTAAATTATATTTTTCTCATATACAAAACACATTTCAAAGTTATTTTTATTTATTTACTTTTTAAAAATTATAAACATTAGAGTGCTATTACAAACCATGAAAAGTAGAAGCAAAAAATAAATTATATACAATACTACTACTATAATATAAAACTGTTATCATGTTTGTGTATTCCCTTCCAGTCAATTTTCAAATGCATGTATTTTACATAGTGCTAACATAAATTTCCATTGAGTAGATATACCATAGCTTATTAAACTGTTCTCTTGTTTTTCTATTTAAATTCCTTCTAATTTCCCATTGTAAAAATTGGCTTTTAAAAATGCTGTATGGATAAAGACTATTTCACCAGAGGAGAAAGTGTCATCCTGATATTTCCTATATAAGCCCCAATTAACTGATGGGCCATTTTTTTGGATGCATAAACTGACTTCCTCTGATCTCCAGCGTGTTTAAACACGTTTCCACCACTGAGTGCCATTAAGCCTGAAACGGCTCTGCTCCAATAGACCTGGAAACCTTTTAGTTAAGTGTTGCACACAGAAAATGGCAAACACCTGCAACTGCATTACAATGCCTTCCCATTTATCCTTCTAATCACTAGATAAAAGGAAAGATCGTATTTCTAAAACCCAAATGTTTACCTTGGTGTCATTTAGTGGTGATGAGCCTGGGTTTTGAAGTCAAGCAGACCGACGTTCAAGCTCTAATTCTGCTCCTTGCTGCTGTGGGCAGGGCAGCTGCCTTGTCCAACTCCAGGGACACGGTCACATTAGAGTCTACATGAATGGCGCCTCCTGGAGTAGGGTGGTGCAGAGCCACTACACAGACTCGGTAGGAATGCTCTCCTGCAGTTGTGTGCCCAGCCTGAGGGTAAGTTATTTAACCCATTGTAAAAATGGAGGCCCATAACTACCTAAGTTAGAGTTGTTGCAAGAGTTACATGGGAGAATATTGTAATATTTGGCATGGTGCTTGAATGTAAAGCCCTCAATGCATGCTTATTCTTTTTATTGTTCTTCCAAAAAGTATACTTCCCAGAGGAAGTAGTTAAAAGATTACGTTCTTGTGCATGCTTTTGCATTATATGGTTGGGTTTTATTCTTGGTTACTACATCAGTATAACCAACCCAGAAGGAAAGAACAGACTTAGAAAGTATAGAATGGAATAACGAATTGCTCATATTCTCCATCCCTAAACCTGAATTCTATCCTAGACCTATCTGTCACAAATCTATCCCTGAACGAAGTTGCTGGTACTCCAAAGGCTATTGAGAAATCAGCAGTGGGAATCCCTTTTCGTTTGGATTTTAGTTTTAGTTTTTATTGAAGCCACGAGCTATGACAAGGACCCCTTAGCTAAGGAGATGAGAGTGTTGAGGACTAAAGACTGAGTAAAGCTGGAGGCCATGTTGAGAACGCTGAGTAAAGCAGGGCTGGTCAAGTTCAGAACGCTGGGAGAGAAGTAGGAAAGGCAGCCACCTACAGGATGGCATCCGCGTTAAGAAACAGCCAAGGGTGTGGTCAGAGAAATGGTGAGTGCAGTCACAAGCATCTAAAGAAAAATCATTAAAAAATCCAATTAACACTATTGAGTGTCTATGGTGTGCTGATTCTTGGGAATATAAAAATGAATAAACATGAGAGATATCATTCCCTATCCTCAGGAGAAAATCTGCTTTCGTTTGTATTTGGGCATGGAATGGAGGTAGAAGGAGTCAGGGTGATGGTTCCAGTCTAATCACAGATCTTGGAACTAATTTAGACGCTTCCTAAAGCAGTTATAGATGTATGGGATTACCTAGTTTAAGTGTTGTAGATGAGGAGGGAAGCAGAACCACTGTGGGATCAACCGACATTTCTTCCCTTGCATGCAGCCCCACAGGGATTGGGAATAGATCCAATTCTTTGAGGCCTGAACTGAGGAAGCAGGGTGATAGAGAGGGCATGTAAAAGAACTGACCAATTGGATACAGCCTGACCTGTGCTGGACTCCCTCAAAGAACCAGTCTGTAATGAATCAAACTGGGCTTTTAGAACTGCAGATAGAGAGGTGAATGTTCAAGAAGAGGGCAGAAAAGGGGAATCTGAAAGTGGACAATATATTGCAAATTAAGAGATTTTTTGAACCTGAACTCTTCTCCACAGGATGACAGTTTAATCACATTGACTCCTCAGTATAAAATGTCGTTTTGTCAGATAGATTTTAACCATAATTTACTTTAACCACCCTATGCAGTTCTGAGACAGAAGTCAGCCAACTCTGACAGAGCGAACTCAATTTATCCTTTACGTCGTCAAAATGTTCTTGTCTCAGATGAGAAGCCCCAATAACCATGCAAAAATTTCTTTAAAAATTACTTATATTTTAGATGCTGTATATTTACCACTTTACCATGTTTCCTTTTCAGTTTAAGTTCGTAGAACATGACTCATGTCATATTTCTAGAAGGCCAAAGCTAAGTGAATAAGCTTCAAAATAGTAACATTCAAGGTTGCAATTAATCTTGCAGGCTTCATTTAAGGAAGGTATAAACTAGGCCAATAATTCACTCTAAAGTCATTGGTTTAGGCTCTTGAAGTCATTCCTCATTTTAACAATAAAGGGGATTGTTTTCAGGGAAGAAATAAAAGTATTTGCATGATGCTTGTAATACTAATAAAATAGGCTCAACTTTCCAATGGAAACCTTTAAGCAACTGGAAAACTTTTGCTTCTAAGCCAGGTAGAATGTTCTCCCAAGGGCATTAATATTTCCACACAATAGTGAAGAGGCCATAGGCATGGGAAAGAAAGATTGGTGGGCAGGAGCTGAGGAGGCTTGATTTCTGGAAGAGAAAGAAGAGAACTGGAGGACAGCTGAGGATTTCGGGGTTTGAGGGCCTATTCAGAGCCAGTTCTACACATAGTTAGATAAGGAGGTTAAGGATAGTTTTAGTTAAGGGTTGCTTGGTTACACAAGAGACAGAACTCTCTCCAGTGAGCATAAGAAAAAAGGGGGTGGGAGTGTTTCTATAAGAATCAAAGGCAGGAAGCACAGTCTGGTTTCACAAAAGAATGGAACCACCTCTGGAAAAAGATCTTTGTCACTCCAGGACTCCAGGGACTCTCATTTTCATTCCTCACAGAGTTTCAACTTCATTTTACTCTCTATAGACTGACTTTCTGTGTTTTAAAATGTACTGGCCATACATGGCTGCTAACTTTGGTTTTGAAGTATTTTCCAATTCTAAGGCTATCATAGACTCACTAGAGCCCATGAGTTCCAAATTGGCTCAGCTTGGGTCAGGCATCCATTGGGCTGATTCCTAAGGCAGCTACCCACTTATTAGGAGCTGTGGGGGCAGATGCTCTGAGATGGAGAATTGGGTGGGAGATATGATTGTCAGAGGAAGTGATTTAAGAAATATAATGGCAATTCCTTAGCCAAATTTCTTCCCATTTGCCTGTTATTTAATTACAACCACTTTTTTTAGTTCCTCAGAACAAACCAGAAAATACTGCCAAAAGATATTTGTGTCACCTCACAAGGGTAAACACAATAATTCATTAGCACTCATTTTAAGATCCTACCACAAGATAATCAGGTTAACCAGTCAATAACCTATCAAGTCAGTACCAATAGCCTATAAAGTCCCTGAAAGGAAAACTGTAATTGCATTTATGAAGAAAGAGAAAAAGTTTAGAGTCAACTAAATACCTAGAGGGTATGACAGATGGAGGTTACTAGGCGCCCACAAACCTGACCTGTTTCAGCTCCTTTCATGTCCAAACTCTCTCACCTCCATGTCTTTACATACGCAAGGACACATTCATCCTTCACCTTGCTAATCCCTACTCTCGCTGCAGTACTGTGCTCAGATGTTGCCTCTTCCAGGTATGTGTCCTAGATAACATTCTTAGATGGTGGTGGTGTCCTTTCTCTGTACCACATACTGTGCTTCTCAATATCATAGTAGAGATGACACCGTCCTATAATTGTGATCTTCTCTACCTCTGAATTGAAAATATTTTGAGATACAAGAAACAGTCCCTTATTTTTAGGTCTCCAGTGCTAGCATGTAGTAGGGAATTCAATATGTGCTTATTGAAATGAAAAGCATTATTCACAATTGCCAAAAGATGGAAACAACACAGGTGTCCATCAACTGATGAATGGATAAACACACTGTGGTATAAACACACAATGGAATATTATTCAGCTGTAAGAAGAAATGAAGTCACGAAGCATGTGGCAACAAGGATAAACCTGGAGGACATTATGTTGAGTGAAGCAAGCAAGACACAAAAGGACAAATACTGTATGATTTTGCTATTATGAACTAAATATAATGAGCAAACTCATGGAGTTAATAGCTAGAATATAAGTCACCAGAGAATAAAATGTGGTTAGAGAATGGAAAGCTGTGGTTTAATCTGTGCAGAATTGGTAAAAAGTTGTTTGTAAATGTTTGGAAATGAATAGAAATGGTGAAATCACATCATAGGATTTGTAATTAGCAGTGTTAACCTATGGGTATGATAGTGGTTTGTTTTTTGGTGTTTTTTTCTTTTTTCTTTTTGGAGTAATGAAAATGCATTAATATTGATTGAAGTGATAAATGCACAACTCTGTGACTATACCATATGCCATTGAATGTACACGAGATAAATTGTGTGTTTTATGAACAAAAAAATAATAGGATGGGTTGAGGGAAAAATACACCAAATGTAAGAAATGGATTATAGTTAGTAGTAATACTTTGATGATGCACTTTCATAATTTGTTACAAATGTTTCACAACAATGCAAAGTATTGGTGGTGGGGTGAAATACAGGAGCCCTGTATAATGTTATGCATGTTTATTTTATAAGTTCACAACTTTTACTATGCACTTATGGTTTATATATGTTCATGTATAAGTGACATACTTCAGTAAATTTTTAAATGAAAAGAAATGAAATGAAGGTTATTTCCATATGTGTTAAATCTACAATGCTCACATTTTAAAATTTCACCATGTACTACAGGAAACTAACATGCTTTTCCCCACATGCACAGTAGTATGACATTTTTCAGGGGAAAGGACAAAAAATAGGTTTTTTTTTCCTTTCAGATGTAGACATTTTTTTGCCTGAAGAGCAACAGGACATAGAAAATGAACTTAAGCTCAGAAGACACAAAACAGAGTATGTCGCTAAGGTGCATGTGTGGGAATGAGACAATAAAAGGATACAGTAAGAGCTTCTGATGGCAGATATGCAGCTGGAACTGAGAATGAGTCAGATCCCACACAGGCAAATCTTATTAAGGAACACCAGCTGCCATGTTGTGAGGCAGCTCTGTGGAGAGGCTCAGGTGAGTGTGCTTGGAAGTGAATCCTTCACCAGTTGAGCCTTGAGATGACTGCAGCTTCCAATGATACCTTAATTACAACCTTCTGAGAGACCTTGAGCCAAAACCACACGGCTAAGCCTCACAGACTCTCCCCAAGATCTGACAAAGAGGCTGCTGGCATATTCAGACTGAAATCCTCCCAGCTGAATAAATCTGGCACAAAGAAAGCATCTTCTGGGAAGAGAAAAGAGAGGACATTGCCATGTGATGGGAAAGCCAAGGAACCCCAAGGATGGCTGGTAGCCAGCACCAGAATTTTACAGATTTGATGAGAAAGAATAGCTTGCTGATACCTTGAGTTTGTACTTCTCCTAGCCTCAAATTCCAGCCCCATGAAGTGGAGCTGAAAGATCTCATTAAGCCAGTTCCATGATGTGAAATACCACTAGTTTGCCATTTTTCAGTCTTGAGAGTGTTGCTGGGCTGAAAGGATGGAAATCTTTCAATAATTGTACCAAAACATAGGCAACAGATCTGAGTTAGCATCCCTGCTCAACTGAGTGACTCTGGACTTCACTCTAGGACAAAGTTGAATGATTTAGTAGAAGGAAAAATGAGATAATTCCTTTTCGGAAGAGCATTTACCAATTTACAATCACTATCATGGAAGTGCTTAGTTGTTCAAGATGGCGAAGTAAAAACTTCAGGACTGTTCCCCTCACAGAAGCTTTGAACAACCAGCAAGAACTGGCAGAAACAGCTTTCTAAAAGCTCCAGAAAACAGTTAAATGAGTGTGATTCTTAAGATGGCAAGCGCTGAATGAAGAAAAAGGCTACTTAAAAGTAGTAGGATCTTGTGGCACCCTGACTGGCCTCAGTGTTCCCCCCCCACACACACTGGCTCTGCAAAGAGCCATCCCATGCTTTCAGCGTGGATCCCTGGTCCCAATTCCAGAGGGAGAGAAGGAACACTTGTGCACATACTGGGAGCATGTATGTCTGTCCCAATCTGTATCTGTGGTGGAGTGAGGGACTCACTGTCCCAAAACTTGCCCTGTGTATAGAAGGCAGTTCACCGAACTCTCCTATCTCCATTGTATTATTTTTGTAACTGCCCTGTAAGTTTGACAGCATTTCAAAATAAAATACAGAATGCTGTGATAAAGCAGGCAAGTGGCTGCCTGGGGCAAGGGATTGCTGACTGTAGGATATACAGTGCAGTGTCCAGGACTGTAAAGAAATTGTTTTCTAGGGAAGAAGGGACATTCTTGTCTGTATAAACAGGGGAATTCCCAGGGCCACATGAGAAAGCTGAAGACAAGATGCAAATGCAGGAAGGATCAGGAAGGCCCCTTCACTTTGGCCTAAAGCTATTCTCTAAACCATTGTATGTAGAAGCCCTGAATAAGAGAACTTGCACAGA
The DNA here is from genome assembly GCA_029593785.1 of Cabassous unicinctus. Taxonomy (NCBI): domain Eukaryota; kingdom Metazoa; phylum Chordata; class Mammalia; order Cingulata; family Chlamyphoridae; genus Cabassous; species Cabassous unicinctus. The sequence continues at coordinate 29,966 of JAQZBX010003488.1, read as the reverse complement.
CCAATCTGTGAAGCTGGAAAGGTGTTTTCTTTTTCCCTTCATTTATTTATTATTTTTGTTAGCTCCTGGCATTCAAAGAAAACTCGTTCGTAACACTAGCAGGATACAAGTTTAAGAAACAGACACGGCAGAGTCTAAATTCCAGTGATAACATATTAAAATATCAAAATGTTCAGGTTTCACAAAAGATTATAAAACATACAAAGAGGGAAGCGGGTGTGACTCAATCGACAGAGCTCCCGTTTACCATATGGGAGGCCCCGGGGTCGCTTCCCGGGGCCTCCTTGTGAGGGCCGGCCGGCCCGCACGTCGTGGTGGGCTGATGCAGCAAGACCTCACAGCAAGGGGGAGATAAGCAGACACAGAAAAAACACACAGCAAATGGACACAGCAAACACAAGCAGCAAGGGGGGGATAAATAAATAAATCTTTAAAAAAATAAAATTAAATTAAATTAAAAAAATAAAAATAAAACTTACAAAGAAAACATGCACAAAGAACTAAAGGAAATCAAGAAAATGACAGATGAACACAGAGAGAATATCAATAGAGAGATGGAAATTATGAAAAGGAACCAAATAGAGCTGAAGACCACACTCATAAAAAAAATGAAAAATTCCCTAGAGGGTTCAATAGCAGATTGGATCTGGCAGAAGAAAGAATCCATGAACTTGAAGATAAGACAACTGAAATCATCCAGTCTGAGGAGCAGAAGGAGGAAAAAAATGAAGAAAAGTGCGCAGAGCCTGAGAAGCCTGTGAGATATCATCAAGCATACCAATATATATATTGTGGGAGTCCCAGAAGGAAAAGAGAAAGAACAGAGAGAATAGTCAAAGAAATAATGACTGAAAAGTTTCCAAAATTAACAAAACACATGAATATTCACATCCAAGATGCTCAACAAATTCTGAAAGGATGGAACCATACTGTGGCATATCATAATCAAAATGTCAAATGCCAAAGATAAGGAGAGAATTCTGAAGCTGCAAGAGAGATGCAACGTGCCACATACAAGGGAACCTCAATAAGATGAAGTGCTGAATTCTCACTGGAAACCATGGAGACTAGAGGGCAGTAGGGCAACATTGTTAAAGTGCTAATAGCAAAAACTGCCAATCAAGATTTCTACATCTGAAAAAACTATTTTTCAAAAATGAGAGAGAGATTAAGACATTCTCAGACAAACAAAAGCTGAGAGAGTCCATCATCACTAGACTAGTCCTACAAGAGATGCTAAAGAAAGTTCTGCTGGTTGAAAGGAAAGGACAATAGACAATAAATTGAAGCTGCATGAAAAAATAAGGATCTCAGGTAAGGATAAAGACAGGGGTAAATATAAATGCAAGTACTATTGTATTTTTTGTTTGTAACTCCACTCTTTCTTACAGGATCTGAAAGGCGAATGCATAAAATGTAAAGAGAAATCAGTGGTTTGGAACCCGTAATGTATAAGCAATGTAATTTGTGACAAGAACCTCAGTGGAAAGACAGAGGGGTATAGGAACATACCTTATTCTATTGAAGTTAAGTTGAATCAAAGCAAAAAGTTTGTTGTTACAGATTTATGGTGTTAAATTTAAGCCCCATGGTAACTTCAGAGAAAATATTGCAGAATATGCAACTTCCTAGAGACAGAAGTTAGAGTACAGGTTGCCGGGGAGGGGCGGGAGGCGGGGCAGGGAGAATGGGCAGTTAATGCAAAAAGGGTATAGTGTTTCTGTTTGGGGAGATGGGAAAGTTTTAATAATGGAAGGTGGTGAGAGTACTACAACATGGTGAATAGTGTGCTTAGGAATGGTTGAGATGGGAAAGTTTATGTCAGATATGTGTTCCCACAATAAAAAAAAAAAGCAATTAAAGAGAATGACAATTAAAGGCAATACATGATCATAGATGGGATGTAACAGGGAAGGAGAGAAGGCTCAAATGGACATTTTTGGAACATATGAAAAAGTTGGAATATAGACGGTAAACTTTATATCAATGTTAAATGTCTCGAACTTGATAACCACAGTTAAGGTGGATACATAAGTGAATATCCTTGTTCTAAGGAATGGACATGGCATTATTAAGTTTTCAAAGAGCATGATGCATACAACCTACACTCAAGTGTTCAGAAAATGTATTGATAAATAAATAGACAGGTGGATAAATAGATGGGCTGATATATTGATGGATAGATAGAATGATATGGCAAATGTGGCAACATGTTCAAATTAGTGGATCTGGGTATCTTGGGACGGAGGGGATTTTGGAGTTCTCTGTATGGGGTTTGCATTATTTTTGTAACTTTCCTGTAAGTTTGAAAGTATTTCAAATTAAAAAGTTTAAAGTTGGAAAAAAATGCTACAGGAAGAAATTAGGGAGCCTGGAAATTGACTATCTGAGTGTACCCACTTCAGTTTGGTTGCCCCCAGCACTGGCTAAAATTAGGAAAAAGTTTTTTTGAATTTAAAAAGTATACTTCTTTGAGGGAAAAAAAGGCCTCTGGTTGATTTTATGAATTTAACTCTCCATAGATCCCTTTTCCATTCAAATAAAGTAATTGTAATTCACGAATTCAGAAATAATGTACAAATGCAGATGAAGATAAATAGCACATGAGCCATTAGAGGCAGGCAGATTCACGGGGGAAATTAGAAGTTGTCGCCAGGAGAGTTAATGGGAAACCCACTAATCCTAATTTTCAGACAGAATAAATGGAGTTGTGTGCTTCCTATCCAATTCACTCCCACATTAGGTCTGATTCTCCAGAGATGAGGGGGGCTGTGGCTCCACTCACCCCATCCTGGTGTGCATTAACTGCTGTAATGCCATTTTTAGATGTCTGCTATGGTTTTTGGACATGTTTCCATTTTTCTAAATAAAGAAAATAATGAAGAGATCTTTTTTGTTATGTAGAGATATTAGTTCTCTTTAGTGTGAATAATCACTACTTGATGTCAAATTGTTCTTCGATAAGTGGCAGAAATTGTCTGCTGGATGGCATGTAGCTCAGGGGATAATGGGCAGACAGTCTCATCAACACATTAAATGGAATAATTATACATTCTATAATACATGTCACTATGGCATTTGGATGATCAGAGTCTATTTTTACCAATTTTTTTTTACACTCAAAAGATCTTCAGTTTCTAGAAAAGATTCCAAGCATAGTCTCAGAGTCACTCATCCATTGCATCTATTACTCTATTATACTCATTTAACCAAGCTTCTGAAAACTTGTTTCTCACATCCAGTTCCTTGTGTGATAAACATTGGGGTTCCTTTTACAACTGTCATTCTGTTTTTGATGATCACCTGAATCCTCTTCTAGGAAAAAAGTCCTTACTTCTAGCTGAGAGCCACAGAAAGAGATGGCCTCTCTTTTGCCATCAGGCCTAATGTGGATGTGAGAACTGAAACTGCTGCAGTCATCTTGACATTTGAGGAAAAATGCCTCACCAAGATGATGGAGAAGAGAAATGGCAAGAACTCGGGCTGGCTTTTGATGGCATCTTTAAGCCAATGAATCAAATAACAAGTAACTTTCAAGTCTCCTCTACTTGGGGACTTACTATAATATTAAATTATAAATTATAAATTTCCCTATTATTTAAGCCAGGTTTTATGATAGTTGCATCTGAAAGCATTCAAACTGCTACACCCTACTTAAATTCCATTGTAGAAATGGCAAGCCAATGTCAAAATTACAAATCCAGTAGTAACTGAGTCAGCTATCTGTAGTTCATACCTTTGTCTGCCCAAACCCTCCTTGATACGTCTTCCTTCCCAATGATTATTCCATGTAGAATCAGGGGCTGATCCCAACTTCTGACTCCAGAAGGGTCTACAGCCAGGATCTTGCCATTGAGATTACTTCAGAACTCTGGCTGCAGTGACTAGTTCCAGGATGGACTCATGACCCAAACTGAGCTAATGGGTAGCATCACCAGGAATTTTATTATCACTATTGGGAAAGGAAAGCTTCTTCTGCCAGAGTTGCTAGCCTAGAAGGTTTTAATTTCAAGTTGCCTATGGCCGTTTTTGCCATCACATGGAAAGAGCCTGAATGAGAATGAGCCAACATAGAGGAAAGCAATGGAGAGAGATGAAGAAGAGACAGTATGTGTGTGATGACACTAATCCTAGGTCTCCCAGAGCCAGCTCTACCCTTGGACTTCAGCCACATAATCCCAGAACATCTCTTGGGTTTAAATCATTTTGAGCTGATTTCTTAACTTGCAACTAAAAGAATCCCAATTAATACAGATGTATAGCTACTATTATTTGAACACCAATTATGTTCCAAGCACTTGGTATACATTATCTCTAAGTTCACAACGACTCTGAAATTATGTGTCCATGAAAAAGCTGAGTCTCAGAGAATTTAGGTGATATGTTCCAGGGCACAACTGCTGACAGCAGAGTTGAGATTCAAACCCGGCTCTGTCGGTCTCCAAAGATAGTGCTTTTTACCTTTTACCACCCTTCACCTTATTACTAAAAGATAGCGATGGGTTCAAATTTCTGTTACTACATCTCTCTCTTTTCTTCACACAAATGGAGCTACTCGATGGAACATTTGCAGTTTCCTACTTCCTTTACCCTTAGTATTTTCTTCTCCTAGAATTTCCTTTTGTTTCCACATGATCAAATCTTACAAATTCGTGATAACTGAACTCAAATGCCACTCCCTCCATATACCTTCCAATACCTCAAAATGAAACCACCTCTCCTTTAGATTCTTCCTTCACTGTATTTGTGCCTTTCTATTGGCAATCTCCTTTTATCTGCTAATAAGGTTATTTGGGTAGGAGCCTTTTATCCCTTAATAGGGGACAAAATTCTCGAGGAATCTGTATCTTATTCAACTTTGCATCCTCAAATTACTTAGCATGGTAAGATTCTATAAAGAATGAGTGAATGAGTGAAAGGCATTTACAGACCCACATTCACAGTTCTAGGATCATAAGGGTAGTATGCAGGTAAGCAGCTCATCGTCTAAGAATCTCATTTAGCAAGTACCTTGAACAAGGTAGACATCCAATAGTAAAATGACTTGGACTTACCATAACACTCAGACCCTTAAAAAATGAAAACAGCTTTATTATGAGCTATACTCAATATCTTATTTTCCATTAGAATTAGTTGAGTTGTTTGTTAGCCAATCAACTTGCCTATTTGAATTTTTCTCATAGTAAAACATGGTTTAGGTCTTATTTCATGTCTTTTGAGAATCCATGTACTCAATGACTATCTCACCCTGTTTTCCTCTTCACAGGAGACTAGGCCCTTTACTCTAAGTTTATAGTATCTACTAACATTAGGAGTTTTAAGTAAAAGTCAATTCTATTCTTGATTGCTGTTAGCCAACACATAAACTGTTTCTGTAAAAGAGGATGACTTACTGTTACTTTCCTAACATCCACTCCTCTATGATTGCAGAAGTCACATACTCGTATTAATATATCTATTTGTAAAAGGCTCTTATTGATGAGTTCCCTTATATGCTTCTCCACTTTCTAACCATCTTTACAAATTTAAGTCAAATAAATGCTCCTAACACCTAGATTTCACTTTGTTCAAATACAATCTCTAGAAGACAATTTCCTTATCAAATGTATTGTGATAACATATATTAAAAACAGCATGCAATACTATATTTAAATGTTTGATGTCAAAAATTATATTTTGATTATTGAGTTTAGAAATTTAAAAAATAATTGTGAAGGCTCAGAGAAGCCATGTTACTTCATGTTTTCTTATGTATAGTACTGCAACAATTTTAGATAACAATATTTGATTCATTTTACCTAAAATTTTTATATATCTGAGCTAGTTTTTAGGGGGGGTACTTTACAAAATTGTATTAAAATGGATAGACTAATTGGCATGGAATGATATACTAATTCGGAAAAAACTCCAAAGCCTGCGTTATAATTAGTTACATGTAGTTCATATACATAAGATTAAACTTTTCCTTGACACATGCATAAATACCCCCAAGAGATACAGGATTTTAAAGCCTCCATTTTAAAGCAAAATCATGAAAACAAACTTATAATGATCAGTAATAGAAAAGCTTGCTTTGCCACAGTCATTTCACATTTTTTAGTTTTATACAGCAGGGAATTCCTAACCAAGTGTTGGTAATCAAATTCTTCCTCTCAACTTAAGTATGACCTTCTTCTAAAAAAAACATTTTTGATAAAATCTGTTTTTTTAAGGACCTCTTTCAGAATTACTGGCTACTTAATTTAGGTATACTTTCTCTCCCTCTCTCTTTCTTCCTTTCTTCCTTTCTTCCTTCCTTCCTTCCTTCCTCTCTCTCTCTCTCTCTTTCTCTCTTTCTCTCTTTCTTTCTAAGGACCCTTGATGTTTGCTGTGGCTTTGACAAGAAAAACAAACCTAAAACCCACAGATATTTTTTCTTCTTTTCCTCTTCAGTCCCTCTCATTCTTCTTTTACTACTGGTACCCCAGGATTAATTTTCTTTTAACAACTCATCACCCATCACAGTTTAAGTTGTGGGAAACTGAGGCTATGTAAGTCTTTGCAGGTGGGTGGTGACATTCAAAATATTAGGTGATTGGAGATATCTGAAACATTCTAAAATGTTTAAGTAATTTCTTTTTCATACCCAAACTTAACAGAAAGTTTTTTCTTAAAGTAAATCCTCACATTGGCTTCTAAGAATAGTTCAATTTCATATTCCCTAAGAGGAAGAAGACTCTAGATTCCGGGAAAAAGTAATATCTTAAATCATGACGGTAGGAAGCCAGAACCAAGGCTCTAGTTTCTCTTTCCTATACTTAACTAGTCATGTAGACTCAGGCAAGTCACTGCACACTTCCAGGTCTCACTTATTTCTCACACTGGTCCTGAAATCTCCAACTCCATGATTCCCACAATCTTACTGTGGACTCCCACAAATTGTTGGAGCTGTAGATTTTGAAGTCCCCTTTAGGTGTCAGCAATGACAGACGTTGAGTCTTTGCTTCAAAAAGCTTATGATCTATAATGCATGACCATTTTCTGAAGAAGAGTAAAGCTACCACTTCCCATCTTCTAGTCTTATTTACTATAAAATGTTCAGCTCCCATTGCCTCTGAACAGCTGTTCTTTAAACATCTCCAGAGGCAGAGCAATTGTTCATCAATTTTATTTTCTTTATCAACATCAATTTCAGATGATTTACCTAACACTTAAAGTTCACTATTACAAAAGTTAAGTAAAATCATATTTCCCACCAATATAGTTATCTGCACATCCACAATTGTGCAATATGAGTCTTTCAAAATTGGAATATGATGTCATTAAGCATTTATGATCTAATAGCCCCTAGATAAATGGCTGACAACTTGTTCTTTCCTTTATAGCTTTAGCTGATGCTTCTAGTGTCTGTCAATTCAGCTAGAATGCTAAAGCTTCTAGTAAACAAAGGTCCTCTGTTATTGACAGCAGCTCACTTGTGTGATGTGTCTCTTAGAACGGGATACAAAGAAACATATGTCTACAGCAGCATGGCCACACGTACCAAATGTGTACAAACACTGCTTGAAAATGTTTCTTATGACAGAATGATCTTACTACTCGATCTTACTACTCATGGCTAGCTAGGACACCATTACCTATTAGGGAAAAGTAGAAATGCACATCAAATTTTAAAGCAGCCACACTTCAAAAATAATTTTTGAAATGCTAACAGACAAAATGTCTTTCAGCATTTCTAGAGGATACACAAATGATAAAATTTGATCTTATATGATTTGCCCTTCAACATTTTTAAATCTTCACAATATCAAGGAAGCATTTTCTCCATTTAAGTATCCCTTGCTTTTTTATTTTACATATAATAATCATGAATATCATTGCCTTACTTAAAAAAAATTGAAAATATCATAGTCATTATACTTTTTTTGCCTCAATATTTAAGTAATATATGAAAGTTTATTTTATATTTATTGATGAAGTACAGACCTTCTTTGGAAAAGACATATATGCAATTATGATTTAATGTTATGATGTTTTTGCAGATTATACAAATTCTACAAGGTAATTATCTCATTATGTTTATATATAGCCAAGCCAAAAATCTAGTAAGATTATTCAAAGACCTTAATCTTTATAATTAAGTGCTTGCTGTTATTTTCATTCTCTTACACATTACTAAAGTCCTCCTATGCTTATCCTTATTATGAAACTTATCAAACTGTATTATAATTGCCTTAGTTTTTCTTATGTCTCCCCACTAGACTAGAAACATCACAAAGGATTTTATAGTATTTATTTATTATTCTAATCTCTGTGCATGATCTGATTAGATCAATTAGGTAGATAGGTATGTAGATAAACGATAGATGATAGATTAGATAGATGGATAGATAGATAGATAGATGGGTAGATAGGGATGAATGCATGGATGGATGCATAGATAGTGGGCTAGATGGACATCAGTTCTGCCCCATGACTTTAATCTCCCAAAGTTAGATGCATGATAATTAAGTTTGATATTTTTGATAACCACAGTTAAAATAATAACATCTTTAAAAAGAAAAAGTAGGTAGAAACCGGCAGGTACCTATTGAAAAGAGTAAAATTTCTTAAAATACTACAATAGATTCCTCAAGGATAGGGATTTTGCCTAATTCATATAACATGTTCACAATAAGTGTTTATTGAGCAGCTGAACTCAAGAGGTTATACAAGCAAAAGGAAGAAAGGAGGGGACTATTGCCTAAAGACTGTTAAAACCAGTTAATAGGAAGTAAAGACATTGAGAACAAATGTGAAAACACTACCACTATTCTGAAATGGGTTAATAAACACTGAAAGTCAGACAAAATAACTAGAAGTTACTATAAACACTATAAAATTTTAAAAGTGAATGGTAAACTTGGAACACATAGAATTGAAAGGCAATTTTGGAACACTAACAATTTAGAGATATTGCCAAATTCAGAGATATTGTTACTTTCTGTATTATTTTGACTGTAAAGAGACAGGTTTTCAGGACTTCAAGGCCCTAAAAGAAACAGACCTCAATCAAAGAGTTTTACATGCCCATCCTTCCTTCCTTCTTTATCTAATTCATTGCTTTTATAATAATCTAGATGTTTCCAGCCCTGCTCTGATGCCCTCTGCCTAAATGTGGGAATCTTTCTTGGTGATTGGGAGTAGACCACAAAAGGACACCAGCACTTTATACCTGGTACTCTGCAGACTTGACTCTTCCTATCAAAAGGAGGGGTTATTTTTTATTATGTGTTATTCCTTTTGAATTTTACTATTCTTCCCAGGTAGACATTATTGGCCCAAAATGCAATCACAAATGTCTTCTTCCTTACTTAAGATACAATGGAACAAGTTTTTCCTAATTTGTTTATGAGGACACACATTTTAAAAAAGCAAGCAAACAAGATTCTTGAACACAAGGATTCTACACCAAGGTAATATTAGATGTTGCTCTATTCCAGACAGGCAGCCTATCTTTGAGCAAAGGGCAAAATGACCTTCATCCACGCTGCTTAAGAGAAGTGGTCATAAATTTCATTCCCATCAGTTTCCATGAGAATGCAAAAGCATTTCATGGTGGTGTGCCAGGCAATTGCAGCCTCTTTTTGATGATTTTCTGGAGGATCTCATATAAGCAAAGTGACCATATAATGTGTAGCCCAAATTGGGACACTTTGAAAGTGAAAGAGGATGCTAATAGTAACTATGCCAGCAATTATGCAATAGGCAAAGACCAGCACTATTTCAGGCAAAGCAGAATGTTGGGTCACTGCCTATAACACATATTGATAGCAAAAAGTGCTTAATTGTTAAAACCATTACGGTATGCTAAGAACAAGTTCAAATGAAAAGCAATCTTATAAAGCTAAAATTAGTTTGGTTGAGGTAAAAATAAGTTATGGAAGTTCAAATCAGTCCTTAAAAATCTGGGCTAGGAGAGAGTGAGAGCTCTGATTACTTCAGGGTAGCTGTGAAGAACTAGTTCATTCAGGCATAATGGAAGGAGAAAAGCAGAGCCCTGGGCTGGCGTAGCTGACTGACTACCGTACATTTCTCAGGCTCAGAGATACAGCCAAAGAATCCTGATGCTCTTAGCTTTGGCTCTTTCCAAAGGCTATTTCTCTGGCAAGTGGTTTTCTCCTTTGAAATGGGCAGGGTTAGAAGTAGGAATGGGAGATTACATCACAAAACCAGAGAGGATCCCAAGGACATTTCCCTAGGAAGATCCCTTTTGGAAAGAAGTAATTGATATTGATATTTAAATTATTTCATTAATTGGTTTCAATGGCTTTTTATTTTCCCTATAAAATTAATATTTTTCAGATGGTAACTAATAAAGAACATAATGGAAACTTGCTTTAATACAAAGGGTCTAGGCTCTGGATTAGTGTTATAGCTAAGTGTTGGAATTCCAATATAATGGTTGTTATTAGCATTGAAAAAAATTGTTGGCAAGTACTTCACAAATCCATTAATTCATGAGCACTTTCTATGTTACAGGCAAATGCCATAAAGATATTAATGAGCAATAAATCCTTTTGGTAGGGTTCAAGATAGGCTTAGCTTGGATTGCATTCAATGCTTACAATAACAACAATAATTTCTTACATTTTGATATGCTTTAGAATTTCATTTCCTCATTTGATTTTCTAAAAAGTCCTATGAGCTGGGTATACCCTCGGCAAATAAGGAAACAGAGGTTCAGAGGTTTCTCTGAGGCCCAGGGCCAGGAAGCAGAATTTTGGGGACTTGTTACCTGTTCTGATCCTAATCCGGGGCTATTTCTCACTAAACTAGCTTTATAATGATAAACAGAATTCCCACCTGAGATAACTGACTGCAGTCTAAATGTCATTAGTAGTCTGTCATTTGGAACATGGAACACTTTGTGCCCTAGAAATTATGTTATAAATGCTAGTTAAGTGCCCAAGAAAGCCCATGAAAAGCTATTGAACCCAGAATCTACCTAACCATAGTCATGGTAGTGTCAGCCTGAGCCCTAAGGGTCTCAAGAGCAAGGCAGGAATAACATGCTTGTCCTGTTCCTGGACACAGCAGTGGTCCTGACAGACCTTAGAAACAGGCCATGTTTGGGTCACCTCTTCCATGTCCCAGAACCCCTCTGAGGCAGGATATAATAGGGACCTAATGAGGAAGGGGACAGCCTGGTAAGAGAAACTGAGGCATTGGCCTGCTGACTAGCATTAACCTGCTGAGTCATACAGGCAAGTTAGGAAGGGGCAGCTTACAGCTCACACCCAAAGGCTGTGTTATCAGAGGCAGCCAGCAAAGAGGGAAGGGGCAAGAGAGGCACCACCACCTCCCACCCACCTAGCTTTAGGTTACCTTATGCCTCGGGAACAGTGACCAGAGGCCAATCACCACCAGTCAATGCACCCTGCAGAGGTCATGGACAGTGCCAGAAGCAATCATCACTGGACAGCAACCCCACACCCCTAGGGCCCCCATAACCCTGGTTCCCCACACTCCTAAGCCCTTGCTTATCAGTGCAAACCCTGGAATCCTATACCCCCATAAAACAGGGGACCCCAGGGCAGAACTCTTTCTTTCTATCCCTTGAGAATGCCCGCCTTCAACTCTGAAGGTGTTCTTCTGTTTCCTTTGTTTCCCCCCCAATAAATTTTCTGTTTGTTTAATTGAGTTGTGGCTTGTCCTTGAATTCTTTATTGCCGAAGCCAAGAACCTAGATACCTACTCTGATAACACCTCTGCCCAGGCCTGTGGCCCCAGAGCTCATGTCCAGGCTCCTACCAACATCAGGACTCACATTATGCACCTGTGAGGAAGCTGGCCACAGCCCAGAGTGACAACTAGCCAATGGTGGGAAAATGTGCCTGACCCATTTAGCTTTTCAAAATGTCTTGTTTTGTTAAAGAAGGTTCTTGTTGATAGAAGAATTTTCCAAATTGCTGAAATATCAATTTTGTTTAATAAAGCACTCAGACAGTCACAGGGAATTGGGAGGTGGACTTAGGCATTGGGCTCACTAAGGCTGAATAGCTGACCCTGTCTGAAGTCTGAATATCTATCCCCTGCATTACACAGGCAGCCCCCAACCTATAAACTGACTGCTCATTTACAGTCAAAGCTATTGTTTATATTTATAGCTTATTTCCTTCCTTCAGTGGGTCCTTCTTGCATGTTTGCTGGATTGTGGAATGAAGGCATTCCTTGTCATTATGAGGCTCTGGTGCAGTCCTGCTCATTTCTTTGAACTTCCTCCCTTCCCACCCCACACCCACATGCCTCTCACATGTCTGCCTCGGTATCTGGGCTCATGGTGGAGTGAGGTGCTACAATGGTGCATCACGGGAATGCAGGTTCAGGGCACAGCAGAAACTTTCAGCAAATAATCCCTTTACTGCACAGAATAAAGGGCCTAGAAAGGGCAAATAATCTCCCTGTCTATTGCATGGCACAAAGAGTCCAAAAGAGCAGGAGAAGATGTCCCATCACACCTGGTGTCCCGGGGTGGCCAAAAACGGTTCCGGATCAGGTAGCTAGACGGCAGCACCACAAGCTCCATTTTGCCTTAGAGAAGGGAGATGAATCTACACTGTTTGAGTGTGGGTTTTACCCACTTGGGAGGCAGGGGCCCTGCCACTCAGAATTCCTGTTCTTGTAAGCATATGGGGCTACTAGTTCCTAGTTTCCAGGTTTAAGTCAGGCCCAGCCTTTTCTTTAGACTTAACACCTTCCCCAGGGTGTGATACAGTATACAACAGTACAGGACACTTAGCATGTGTTTGTGATTTCCCCAGAGAAGGGGGGCTGAGTAGGTGTGGTCTGGGCCTTATGGCTGCTTATCAGGTGTCTGTGATTTCCCTAACATTCATTCCATCTTCCCAGCCCACAGCTTCCACCACTTCCTCTCCCAGGTAACTCCCAGCTTTTCTGTGAAGCTTCCTGGTTTACCTATACCACTGAACTCCTATACCACTTACTGTCAACAAACCTGGCATTTCCATACACTACTTTTAGTGTCAGTTAAGTTTTACTATATGTCTTATTTTCCTCAGATAACGGCCATATTTTATTTATTATTTTTTGGTATCTCATGTGTACATATACTATAGATATTATAGTCAGTGCCAAATAAATATTTGCTGACTATTCAAGCAGACTGAAGAAAGTACGATTAGGAATAAAACTAAGGAGTGAAATCTGAACTCAAATATAAAGCGAATATGCATCTAGAATTTAAGATAGTGTGTATGCTTATGTGGTAATAAAGAGACAAAAATTTGCTTTTAAGAATATTATATCTGATATTAGCATAACTACAATAATTTGGTGGTGGTAAGGAGTTGTATTTTCATGGTGTGTGTCTTTTTCTATCCTCTTACTTGAAAACTTTCTATGTTCTATGTTGGACAAACAGCACTCACTGGGACACAGAGACTGATGATTGCAGGCAGGAAATTTATTGAGGAATTCTCCCAGGAGAGGAGTTCTGAAGATTAGACTTCAGCCCACCCCTGGAAGGTGGTGGATATGACTTTATACAGTACATCAATAGGTAGGGAAACATTAATCCGTGGGGAGGGAGTTAGAGGCCGAGTACAGCCGGGGGCCAATAAGGGGCTGTAAAAGCAAATTCTTCCCTTGTGTGGCTGGGGGTAGTGGGCTAGAAGGTGGGGTATTCTTGGAATGTGGGAGAAGTTGGTGGTGCCTGGGCCTGGAAGGGGTGAAGGTCCTTATCTGCTCCAATCCCACTGCTATATGGCTCCTTTGTTCATTCTTGGGAGGAGATGGGCTGCCTCTAAGCACATACACTATGGCTTGCTCAATCAGTCATGTAGGTTATGTCTGGAGGCTGCCTTTCTTCAATTTACGTCACAGGGGAATTGAGTCATGGCCTTATGACCTGTTAATCATTGCAAACCTTGTAAGGGGGAACCTCTAACATCCTACATTTAAGCTTCATCTCTTATAATAAGCATAATTTTTTAATTCAGTGTATCAACTTCTGTCTGAAGTATTCTATTGACATTATTGCTAATACTAAGATATTTAGGTTTATGTCTACATGTCTTATTATTTGGTATCTGTCACACCTGTTTTGTGTGTTCCTTTTCATTTATTTTCTCTCTTGGTTTCTTTTGGATTAATCAAGTATTCTTTATTTTTCCATCTCTCCCCCTCCTCTCATTCCCACTCAGTTCATTGTTTATATGTCAACATCACAGGCAAAAACTAAAAGCAGCATTGGTAAGTGATGAAACCAACATCTGAGAGGCAATAGCTCTCAATCTTCTCTATCTGTCTCATTTTACCAGACATTTTGATGGCAAAAGAGATTAGTAGAGCTGGAATTGTTTAACATCCAGGAAGTGCTTTTCATAGCTGGGTGAGAGTTGACAATGGGATAGGTAGGATTGCACCAAAGCCATGGCTTCTCAAGAATTCTTAATGTAGCCAGAACTGTTGTGTGTTTTTTTGTTTTTTTTTAATAAACTGCATATAAAAACACCTTTAGAAAAGCATTTTGTAAAACCTATTCCTGTGTCTTTTAGATGATCATGTGTTTGTCCTGCCCAGGGAATGAAGCAAGTTTGGTCTACTGAAAGGTGATGGGTCTAAAACAAACTAACGAAACCCTGGATCTCTTCTAATTTGGCTTAAAAAGGGATTGAAGGAACAGAAATGTTCAGCAACTTAAATTCTTTTAGGGCTGAAACAAAGGAAATGATAGGAAAAGAAGAGGGAGAACTATTAAGAAATGTGAGAGGGGTCTGGTGTATAAATTAGGCTGATGGACAATATGAGCTCTTAAGATCTTTTGAAGTTTAATTACCACTTTAAGCTGTTCTCAAATCCACAGTTTAGATGCATCAATATTATTTAGTGATGATGGTCTCAATGTTAACATTACCACTGGCTACAGTAAAAGCAACATTTTCTTTTTCTGCACTGTGTAATTTGCCAAAACACCTTCTCAACACAATGGATACTTCTGTGGTCTTACCTACAGACTGGAATTTCCATAAGTACTTGGGTCTATGTCTACACTTTCAATTCTAGCACTGGTGTATTTGTGCTAGTACCACAATATTTTAACTGTAGAGTTTAATAGTATTTTTAAATCATTATCTTATTTTTTATATTCAAAATGATCATTGGATAAATTTGTGGTCACTTTCCCTAAATTACCCAAGAAATCTATTCTAGGGAGTTGGGGCCAAGTTTGTGGTCCTGCTTCCTAATACCAGAAGATGAGATATCTGGGAAATCTGATTGTATCCCAGACTTCTGCTACTATTTTTCAGACTAATGTCAAATGATGTTGTTGCCAAAATGTGGCCTCTCAGTTGCGGTGTCCTTGTGCCTAGCTGCAGGGATGCTGACCATGGTCCAGAACCTGTGTGAGCTCCAGGGTTTCCTTGAAAGAGTGCATTTTTATACTGTTGGAGGTATATCTTCAGGCAAAATTCACAGAACCAGCAAAGTGAGAATGCTGGTTCAAAAGGTAAATGAGTATGCAGTTTTGTTAGCTATTGCCAAATTCTCTTCTAAATGGGTTGTGTTTGTTTGCATTCCTATCAGCAGTGGGTGAGAGCACGTTTTCCAACTGCCTTGCAGGCAGAATGTGCTCTCATACCCTTTTAATTTTAGTCGGCCTGACAGGTGAATAATGGTAGCTATTCACTGCAGTATTATGTCTTTTGCATCTGGGGATTGGGTGGTTGGGCTTCCACCACAAAACACAGTGCAAGTGCATTATGCTAGATTCCTCTCACTGCCTTTAGAGTCCTCCCCAGGAGGCCCTTTGTGTCCTCTCCTGCTAGCAGACTTCAGGTAGGAATATTCCAGTTTAACACAGAGGATCTTATCATAATGAACCTCAAAAGGTAAGTGGTCATAGTCTCCATCCCATTCCTCCCAAGGAGTTGGAATTTTTACAGATTTGCTTAATTCCTACTCACCCACCAGCTCATCAACCAAGAAGTACCAAGACTTATAACCTACACAGCTCCTGATACACCATTCTCCCAGAAAATGACTTGCCTTCCATTGACAGAAATAAGAGGCGTGATCTTCTGGCTTTTTCTTGAAAAAGGCATTTTCTCTGAGGTGACTCACCATGTCCATTAGGAAAGAGAAACAGCATCCAGCATTAAAATGATAGCTTCTTAAAGTTCCAATTTACTGATCGTTCTGCTGGTCCAAAAGTCACCATCTGTAAGGATCCTTTTCCAGCATCAAGTGGCAGAGAGTGTCCCAGACTGGGGGTGCCTCTAAGTTAAGTGTTCTTCTTCAAAAAGCTGGATGGAAGGTCTAATTATGAACTCACTAGGTAGGGTCAGAGATATGACAGCACTTCTGAAGAATTGGGAATATCACAGAAACACACAGCCAGGCTTTGCTAATATCTGCCCTCAGGGCATCTAACACCTCCAGTGTAGAGATTTGTCAATTGGTGCAAACACCTACCTCCAGGCTCAGGTGTTCAATGAAGGAACAGATCAGGCTCTTTGTTACCTGTCAGGGGTGGCACCTTCCCTTGGCTCTTTCCCATCCTACTCAGCAGCCACAGAGCCCTGGCAGCCCTGTGGGAGCTAACCTGTTTTACCATTCTCATGCCCTGGTGTCCTGTTCCCCATTCTCAAAAGATGCTGAAGGATCAGAATAGCATACACTTACTTCTAAAAACAGACAATCCCAGAATGGACACCCCCGCCTACCAAGTGAATATCTTCTCAGGAGACTTTTTTTTTTCCTTAGGGGAGAGCGTGAATGCAGTCCCCCACTACCACAAATTATCCCCACATTTGGGGAAATCGCTGGGGTCAGCACATCCGGAGTACAATGGATAAACCTCGCCCTGGGAAAACCACCTTCGTGATCATGGTATCTCCCCTGCCAGGTAAGTGTTAGGAGACTTTTAATAGACAAGATAGTGGAGGGGAAGGCCAGGGAGGAAGAAAAGGAAGCAGGAGGTTTGCAAAATGTGTTGTTGGTAAAATACCTTCTAAATTCACAGGTGACCAGGCATAGTGGCAATTTGCCTAGCCTATTTCAGTTCTGATTAGTTCTTTATTATTAAGTAGCTGAGTACCCAGTTGATAGAAGTGCTGAGACCTATAAATATTAGCTAGTATTCTTGCTAGCTCTACAATTTTTGCTGCTTGGCAAAAGGAACAATAAAACCAATGGCAAAATTGAGAAATTTGAATTATTTCGACATTTTTATTATCTCCATGTCTACTCTCAAATAGGTAGCTGTAAGTGTCCTGTATATTTTAAATGATTATGCAAATGGAAAGCATAAAACTTAACCAGCTACTTAAAAATATTTTTAATAAGAAAAAATTGTAGATTTACAGAAAAGCCATGTTAAAAAAAAAGTGTCCCCATATACTCCCCTCCCATGAACACTTTGCA
The DNA here is from genome assembly GCA_029593785.1 of Cabassous unicinctus. Lineage (NCBI taxonomy): Eukaryota > Metazoa > Chordata > Mammalia > Cingulata > Chlamyphoridae > Cabassous > Cabassous unicinctus. The sequence continues at coordinate 12,560 of JAQZBX010003488.1, read as the reverse complement.
TTTGTGTGGTACTTATGTTACAATTCATGAAAGAATATTATAATTGCACTATTAATTATAGTCTATAATTTACATTAGGCTGTACTTTTCCCCCATATACCACCCTATTATTAACTCCTTGCATTAGTGTGGTACATTTGTTATAATTCATGAAAGAACATTTTTATAATTGTGCTATTAACTATAGTCTTCATCTATAGTAGGGTTCCCTGTATTGTATAGTCCTGTTTTATCTTTTAGTTTTTATTATAGTAACATATATATGACCTAAAATTTCCCCTTTTAACCACATATATAATTCAGTGCAGTAAATTACACTCACAATGTTGTGCTACCATCACCACCATCCATTTCCAAAACTTTAAAATCAACCCAAATAGAAATTCTGTACAAATTAAGCATTAATTCCCATTCCCTACCCCCAACCCAGCCCTTGGTAACCTATATCATAGCTCCTAACTCTATGAGTTTGCTTATTCTAATTATTTCATATCAGTGAGATCATATACTATTTGTCCTTTTGTGTCTGGCTGATTTCATTCAACATGATGTCTTCAAGGTTCACCCATGTTGTTGCATGGACCAAAATTTCAATTTTTTTTAAGGTTGAATAATATTCCATTGTATGCATACACCACATTTTGTTTATCCACTCATCATTTGATGGACACTTGGGTTGCTTCCATCTTTTAGCAATTGTGAATAATGCCACTATGAACACTGGTGTGCAAATATCTGTTCAAGTCCCTGCTTTCAATTCTTTGGGATATATACCTAGAAGTGGGATTGCCAGGTCATATGGTAATACTACAATTAGCTTTCTGAGGAACTGCCAAACTGTCTTCCACAGTGGTTGCACCATTTTACATTACCACCAGCAATGAATGAGTGTTCCTATTTCTCCACATCCTGACACTTGTAATTATCAGATTTTTAAAATAGTAGCCATTCTAGTGCGTGTGAATGGTATCTCATTGTAGTTTTGATTTGCATTTCCTTGATGGCTAATGATGTTGAACATTTTTCCATGTGCTTTTTAGGCATTTGTATATCTTTTTTGGAGAGATGTCTACTCAAGACTTTAGCCCATTTTTTAATTGGGTTGTTTGTCTTTTTATTGTTGAGTTGCAGGATTTCTTTCTTTATTCTGGATATTAAACCCTTATCATATATGTGGTTTTCAAATATTGTCTCCCATTGCGTACGTTGTCTTTTCACTTTCATGATAAAGTCCTATGTTGTGCAAAAGTTAAAATTTTGATAGGGTCCCATTTATCTTTTGTTGCTTGTGCTTTGTGTGTAAAGTCTAAGAAACCATTGCCTAACACAAGATCCTAAACATGCTTCCCTACATTTTCTTCTAGGAGTTTTATAGTCCTGGTTGTTATATTTAGGTCTTTGACCATTTGCGTTAATTTTAGTATGGTGTGAGGTCTGGGTCCTCCTTCATTCTTTTGCATATGTATATCCAGTTCTCCCAGCACCATTTGTTGAAGAGACTATTCTTTCCCAATTGAGGGCGCTTGGCAGCCTTGTCAAAAATCAATTGGCCAAAGATGTAAGAATGTATTTCCAAACTCTCAATTCAATTCCATTAGTCTATATATCTATCCTTGTGCCAGTATCATGCTGTTTTGACCACTGTGGCTTTGTAATAAGCTTTAAAGTCAGGAAGTGTAAGTTCTCCAACTTCATTCTCCTTTTTCAAGATGGATTTGGCTATTTGAGGACCCTTATACTTCCAAATAAATTTGATAATAGGCTTTTCCATTTCTATAAAGTAGGCATTGGAATTTTTTTCCTTTATTTTTAAAGAAGTTTTAGATTACATAAATGTCACATAAAAAATATGGAGATTCCTATACATCCCACCCTCTTCCCCTTCCACACTTTCCCCCATTAACAACATCTTTCATTAGTGTGGTACATTTGTTACAATTGATGAACACATAATTGAAAGATTGTTACTAAGCATGACCTATAGTTTATATTATGGTTTACACTTTGCACCTGTTTTAGTCAGCCAAAGGGGTGCTAATGCAGTATACCAAAACTGGGTTGGTTTTTATAAAGGGTATTTATTTGGGGTAGAATTCTACAGTTATCAGGCCATAAAGCATAAGTTTCTTCCTTCACCAAAGTCCATTGCCAGTGTTGGAGCAAGACAGCTGCCGACGTTTGCCAGGGTTCAGGCTTCTTGGGTTCGCCTCTTCCGGGGGCTGCACTTCTCTCTGGGCTCAGCACCTCTGTTTCCTCCAGAAGGTCAGCTGTAGACTATGAGGCTCTCTAGGCTTTGCTTTTCTCCACAAGGCCAGCTGTGAACTCCCAGGCAAATGACTCGTCTCTGTCCTGGGGTCTTCTCTCCAACATCAAAACTGCAACTCAAAAACTGCTTCAACTCTGTTCTTGCCATGCCTTTTATATTTGATTTTCCCACCCACCAAGGGGTGGGGCTTAACGCCCTACTGAAATGGCCCAGTTAATGCCCTAATCATAACTTATTCATGCCCACATTAGCATACCAGTTTACAAGCATAATCCAATATATATTTTTGGAATTCATAATTACATCAAACTGCCAAATGGTGCAGCACCATACAATTTTATGGTTTTGACAAAACGTATAATGGCCTGTATCCATCATTGCCATATCATGCAGAACAATTCCAATGTCCAAAAATGCCCCTTGTTACACCTATTCTTCCTCTTCCTCCCCTCAGAACCTCTGGTGAACATTGTCTTTATATCAATGTTACAAGTTCTTCAATGACTAGAATAATAATAAGTCTACTTTAGTCCATAGTTGCATTCCCACCTTATCCTTACGTTTGTTCATTCCTCAGTTTTGAAGATTTAGAGATGGTGATGCCCACTCTGTTTCTGATTAAGAGTGGGCTTAGATCCCATGGGGCAGATGGATGGAACTGTCTTGCTTGCAGTTGTAGATACTCTGTTTTTTGGGATGGGTGTTGCCCATCATTATACTTTTGCTGGTTGTCCTCGGTAAGTCTGATGAACTGGAGAGTAGGTGTTGGCTGCAACTCTGCTGAGATTCAGGGTTCAATTGGCATATGAACAGCCAGAAGATTTAAGTCTCTGGGACATATATTTAATGTGTATAGTGCTAAATATAGATTCAAATAAAAGGGGCAAAAGAACCACATGTAGGAAAATTATAAATGAGTCTAACTCTGATACATTGGGGTTACATATATTCCAAGGTGCACCGACAAGGTTACAATTTCCTGGGTATGTCTGCCCTGTCTATAATATCTAGATGTCTCTAGAGCCCTTAGGAGCACCCCTGCTTGAGGCACTGTTTACTGTGGCTGTCAGTGAGATCCTCCTTAGATGTGCATAAGCATAACCTCTGGAATGACCTCCTGACTCACTTTGAAATTTCTTAGCCATAAAAACTCATTTGTATTTAATATTTCCTACTTTTGGTCTAGGTATTTTTCCAAATGCATTGCTAGTTGGCACTTGGTATTAATCCTTTGGTGCCAGGGAGACTTATCCCCAGGAGTTATGTCCCATGCTGGCGGCAAAACTAGTGAGTTTGTATGCTGAATTTGGCTTAGAGAGAGGCCACATTTGAGCAAGAAGGAGGCTTTCAGGAGATAACTCTTAGGCACTATGTATTATTAGGTTAAGTTTCAATTTCACAAGTGCAAGGTTCATAAGTATAAGCATCAATATCAAGAGCCTGGTGTGTTGGTCTGTCATCCTTGACTAGGCACTGCCCATGTACTTGGGGGATTCTTGCTGCTCTATTAGAGAATGTAGCAGGACTTCCCAGGATGGGCATTCAATATTCTGTCTGATTTGTGTGGGTATCCACCCACTGAGACAACACTCCATGACCACATGAACACATTCAAATTACATAGAGGCAAGGCATTGGAATTTTGATTGGGATTGCATTGAATCTGTAAAGTAACTTTTAGCTACTTTTTCTTGTACACAGTTCAAAACTCATGGATTAATAAAGTAACTTCTCAATAATGTAAAATGAAAAAACAGAAGTAAAGTATCTGGAAATAGTAACCACTTGTGGCGGTTTGGAGCTGTGTGCACCCCCAGAAAAACATGTTCTTTAAACTTAATCCATTCCTGTAGGTGTGAAGACATTGTAAGTAGGACCTTTTAATGAGGTTACTTCAGTTAAGGTGTGGCCTGCCTCAATCAGGACAGGTCTTAGTCCTATTACTTGTGTCCTTTATAAATGGACACAAATTCAGACACAGAGAGAGAAATCCACAGGAAGTAAGAGCTGAAGATAACAGAACTCAGAAGATAAGGGAGAGGCCAAGAGATGCTACCATATGCATTGCCATGTGACAAGGAGCCAAGGATCATTGGCAGCCAGTCTCAGAACACCAGTCTTAGGGAAGAAAACATCATTTTGATGATACCTTAATTGGACTTTTTCCTAGCCTCAAATCCATGCACTAATAAATTCCCATTGTTTAAGCTACTCCATTACATGATACTTGCTTGAACAACCAAGAAGACTAAAGCACCATTCAAATGATTTTTGAGAGGAATAGAATTTATGAAAAATCTTGTTCATAACTTTTTTTTCTCTTTTTTTTAATTAATAGACTTTGGTTTTGGAAAAATTTACAGAAAAATTGAGCAGCTAGTACAGAGAGGTCCCATATAATACAACCCCCAAACACACAATTCCCCTAATATTAACATGTTGCACTAGTATGGTACATTTGTTGCAATTAATGAAATGACATTGATACATTATTACTAGCTAACATTTATACTTTGTTCAGATTTCCTTAGTTGTTTTTGTTGTTGTTGTTGTTGTTTTTATATGTTAAAAGATGCCTAGATTACATAAATGTTACACAAAAATTACAGGGATTCCCATGTTCCCCACCTCCCACACCTCCCATAACATCCCACATAAACATCTTTCATTAGTGTGGCACATCACCTGCAATGGATATACACATCCTGGGGCTTTGCCACTAAGCATGGACCATAGTTCACATTGTAGACCACACTGTCTCCCACACAGTTGTGCATGTTATATGCTGATGTAAAATGGCCTATATCTGTTGTTGTAATGTCACTCACGATAATTCCCAAGTCCTGAAAAAGCACCTATATTACAACTGCTTTTACCTTCCCTGCCCCGAAAGTGTCCAGTGGCCAACTGGCTCACTCTCACTGTTGTAATTTCTTCCATTGCTTGAATCACATTATGTCTACAACAGAACACCATTAAGCCCACTGTAGTCCATAGCTCTTCCCCCAATCCTGAGGAGTTTGGGATGGTGATGTCCACTCCACCTCCAAGTAAGAGGGGACTTATATCTTATGGATACGATGGATGGGATTATCCTGCCTGCAGCTGCAGGCTCTCTCTAGTCCCTGGGATGGCTGTTGTCCATCATTGTCTCCTCACCAGGTGACTTGGGTGAGTCCATTGAGCTGTAGAGTAGGAGTTGCAGCTCCACGGAGATTCCAGGCACATCTGGCACATGGGCAGGCCAGAGGCTCCAGTCTCTGGAAGTACACCGGGCTGCCTCGGGAATTGCGGCTCAAACCAGCCTCTTTCCCTGAGGGTGGGGCTCAGCCGTCTGTGTTAACCTCCACAGGCAGGGTTAAAACTCACCAATCTCTACCGAGCAATTAACGCCGTCGAGCTGCCTCTAGATAGATGTCCCAAGCTTCTCGGTCCGTGTGCCCACAGCACAGACCCCCGGACAGGACCCCATCCCTAATCAGCCATCCTCAGAGAGCTAGTCAGCGAGTGCCCTCCTAAACTGACGCCATCTTCCAGCCCATAATTTTATAAGTATCTCTTCTAGGAAGGGAGTCCATAATCATTTTTGAAACCCAAAGAGGTTAGGGTATGGCACTGAATTTTTATTTTTTATTTTTATTTGATAAGTTGCAAGTTTACAAAACAAGCATGCATACCATACAAGATTCCTATACATCGCCGGACCACCATTGTTGTGACACATTTGTTATAAAAGATGAAAGAACATCATCATGATATTACTGCTGTCTATGGTCTGTGGCTTATATTTGTTGTATTTTTCCCACAAACCATCTTATTATTAACACCATATATTAGTATTGTATATTTGTTATAGTTCTTGGGAGAACATTCTCATATTTGTACTGTTAACCACAGTCTATCCTTCACCATGGGTTTCACTGTGTTATATGGTCCCCTGCCTTGTACAATCCCTCCAAAGTGTATACTCAGTAGCTCTCAGTTTCATTTCGGAGTTGTGCTGTCATCATCTCAGTCCATTTCAGAACATTTTCATTACTCCAAAAGAAAAAATCCCATATCCCCTTATGCACCCCCCATTATTGACCCTTAGCATTGATATAGTACCTTTTTTGCCACTGCTGTAAAAATATTACAATATTACTGTTAATTGTAGTCTATATGTTTCATTAGTTGTATTTTTCCCATGTATCTCCATATTCTTAACACCTTGTAATAGAGGAACATTCTGGTATTTGTGTTATTAACCATGATCATCATCTACCACTCAAATCACTATGTTATACAGTCCCTGGATTATCCTGTAGCTTTTCTTTCAATTCACATTAACTTCCCTACACTGCTCCTTTCAGCCTATGGCATTGATTTTAATCAGTATTCAATATTACATACATATTAAAGTAGTAGCCCTTCCATTATGCTATCTCGTACAATCCCTAAATAAATAAATAGCACAGTCTATGCCATAATTATGAATGGCAACTTAAAACAATGGAAACAAAAAGATATGCAAATGTTAATTCAGTATATTAACTATGTCCTGCAGCATTAATATCTATTTTGTTTGAAAAAAATTCTTACTTACTTTTCTTAAGAATAAAAAGATTTATATTTTCTCCTAACAGTTTTTCCTTCTAAGGGTATTCACTTAGGAAAAATATAAATTTTGACAAATATGAACTGAAGGAGATTTTTAACTTTTCAGAAGTTTCTACCAATCATCACACTATTTGGGAGGAATCCTAAGCTTACTACCAGAAAACTGAGATCTTCTACATCAAGTGTTTATTTATTTGAAAAATGGGCTATTAAAGTAATAGATGTGTATGGAGATGAATTATGAAATACCTATAGATTTTTTTAAGGAAGTATGTTGCAGTCAGCATAGAGAGAAGAAATGATATAAATCTAAAGAATGAGTAAATGTTTGACATTTAAACAGCTCAAGGCCATGTAAATTACTTTCACCCAGCATTATGAATTTAAATTCTACACCCTCAAACAAAAATGTCATCAAGTAAGAGAAGCCAGGAAGAAGTGCCTCTCTGGCCTTAGGATTTGATGGCGATATAGGAGTGACAGAAACAGGGAAAAATGACCATGTCATCCTGGAATTCATTAAGGAAATGAAGTGCTGAACATTTCTGGACATGGTATCTGGACTGACTTCAAAAGCTGTCTTCAGAAAGTTCCAGGAAGATAAGTGTGTGGCCACAACCAGAGATGCTGAAAGAAAAAGTGACTCATGAAGATTAAAGATCCTGAGAAATGAAATTCTGACTATATATTCAAACATTCAAACAAGAAGAGGGATGGTAGACATCAAGACAAAGCAGCATGGCTGTCCAGAATGCTTTCTGACTGTCTCAGGCTTTTAAAAGATGTAAGTCAGGGAAAGAAAGAAAAAACAAAGTCCAATACAAACAGTGGCATAAACTGTTAGGAATAATGTCAAGGAAGTCAAACACCAAAGTGAGCTGAGACTTGAGGACCACTGAAGACAACAAAATATCGATTAAAGCTCTTTAGAAACAGATGAAAATAGTTACTCAACTAATAATAACACTACTTGCTATTTGTCAAGTACTGCATTCCATCATCCTGGCCTTTCTCCATATTTCACTCACCCCTCCACTATGATGGAGGGAGGAGTAAATACCTGTTTGGTGAGTTTGGAAGGAGAATCTGTGCTAATCAACCCCTTTCTCATTCTCTTTCGGGAGAATGCTGCCTCTGCTAGCACATGCTATTAGATGCTCTCAGTCTGGAATAACTCAGCAGTGAAGACTTTGCTCCCTTGAAGAAGGTCTACAGTGGTCCAGAGCTTCGTCCAGTTGTCAGGGAAGGTCTGTCAAATCCTGGGGTGCAGTATTAGCAAACTCACTCGCTCCCAGATATGTAAGGTTTTCCAATATTATTTCTATCAACCATGCAGGTGGTATTTTTGTTTCCCATTGGCCTTTGTGTGTGTGTGTGTGTCCTATTTCTCAGATAGTTCAGGACACTGGCTTCTCAGAGATCTCAAAAAAGCCCTGTTTAATATGACTTCAAGCCACTTAACCACTAAGCAATACCATTTTGCTTACCTTTTGCTTAAGATGAAATAAAGGCTTACCAATGACAGAACTGGCAAGGTTATTTTGTGGCTACTTTTTTCACAAAATTGAATAATTTTTAAAATTAAAGATGGCATAATATGATTAGGAGATAAGTGGAAATCAGAGAGAGAGAGGGGATAGTAAAGGACCCCCTAAATTCTTTGAATAAATTCAAGTTTCCAGATGCAGAAAAATGATATTTCAGTATGATCAGACAGCTTTGGTAACCTCAGAGTCACTCTCAGTCCTATTTGAGAAATCATGGGGTACAGAAGAATGTCTCCAGAAGACAAGTGAGGACAAATGTTGCTCCCAGCTTTCAAAAGACTTAAAAAATGTTAAAATCTCAGAAATTACAACCAGTAAGCTTGACATCACCGCCAGGAAAATTATAGAACAAGTCGGTAAGAAAATAATATTAAGAAAAACTACAGTCAAAATGGGTCCACTAAAGACATGTAAATTATTCCAAACTCATTCCATTAAGATTTTATGTCATTTTTCATGTGTCATCAAGAAATGCTAAAAAAATTAGCATATCTTTATTTCAGAAAAACAATTGACAAGGACTTTCATAAAATACTTAATATGAAGGTGAAAAAGAAGATGGATGGGTTGCTGGATTTTCTCTAGGTTCTTGGCTAAGCTACAAAAAACGAATTTCAGAGCAAGCCAGTTTAGTTAGGCCAGTAATTTATTAAGGAACAGAGGGAAGAGAAATGGGAGAAAATAACAGATTATAGGTCCCAGGTAGAGAGGAAAGAGGCTGAAAAGAGATAAAGAAGGCTGATTTCAGACTACAATTCCCCATTACAGATTACAGATACCCAGGTTTATTTGCATGCTGATCCAGGCAGGGGGGAAGAAGGCAAGAGCAGGGGGCCAGTTTTGCCTTTGCGCTTGCTTTTTGAACCATTAATTACTCTGCCCCTTTGCTAATGACAGTGGAGGAGTTTCAGCTGTTTGCTGTTTTGATTGATTACCCCACCCATCAATCCCCCAGGAAGGCCCAATGATAAGGCCCCTGGAAAATATCCAGGGCTTCTCCTGGCTTCCGGAGGAAATCTCATTCTGAATGGGGTTCTCGCAAGGGTCTTCCAGCAGCCATCTTGTGGGGTACCGGCAGCCATGTGTTTAATGGCGGCATTTTTTCTGCCAGGTTCCAGATCCGTCTATTGATTCCTAATCTAGTCTGCCTTGGATGGTTATACTGTTAAAAACTGTTAAATATATTTTCAGCTGGAAGATCAATTGTAGTGAATGTGAATGACATCTGTGAGAGGAATAGGGAATTGCCTTCACGCAAAAAGTAAATATTATCTTTAAGTAACATTAAAAGAAGAAAAAGCCTCAAATCATGGAAAGAAGCATTGCCAATGTATACTTCAATAGCCACACCATATATCGAGTGTTGTGTGAGATTCTGGATACCACATCTTAAGAGATATTGACAAACAGGAGCAGGTTCAGAAAGCATGGTCAAGAAAGGGTAAAGAACCTGAAGGTCATGTCAACTAAAAAGGGTTGAGGGAGCTTGGGGTTTTAGTTTGGAAAAGAGAGGAGAGTTGGAAACAAGGAGATAGGCTTATAAGTCTGGTTTGGGCCTCAGAATTTTCTTGTGTAAAATGAAGGGACTTGAAATTGATAAGGTCTTTATGATCCTTATCTTTCTAATTACATGCTTTTTCTGTCCAAACACTTGCAATGTAAATGTAAAGAGTAAAGAATTTGATCTGTATTACCGTAGAAGACAGAATTAGAGTCAATGGGTGGCTGTTACAAATAGGTAACTTTATAACCAAACATGAAAGAACATTCTTACAATTAGATGTATCCTAAAAGAATCAGCTGTTGATAGCTAGTTAGCAGGCTGACAATTGAAACAGTGGCTGGATAATAATGATGATAGTTTTTATCATTACAGTGCATCAAATGTCTACTGTATGCCATGCACTGATCTGGGCACTTCACACATGTCATATGTACGTACAAATTTCTGATAGAACATAATTGAGATTTCTTCAGAGGCTGGAAGTATGGTTAGACCCATAGTTCTCCAACATTAGTATGGAGGGCTTATTAAAACCCAGATTACTGGGACCCCCCCCAAGAGCTTCTGATTCAGTTGGTCCCGAGAGTGGCCCCAGAATTTGCATTTAAATCAGTTTTAGGTAATGTTGATACTGCTGGTTCAGGGACCAATTATTTCCAATTTTCATTCTAACTCTAAAATTCTAAGTTAACTTTTCTTCATAAGAAACAAAGAGATCCTGGCTCCCCTGGAGCAAGGCTCCCTATAGGTTCCTCCATAACAATGAGAAGGCAAAAGAGGTACTTAAACTCATATTTGTCTTGTTTTGAGAAACTTAAAATAGAAAATATTTTTTTTAAGTCAAATCACTTAGAAGTAGCAAATAATATAACCTCCTAGACAACTGTGCCCTGACTTTCCCTCACTTTTTTTCTAAAATGTTTTGTTTTCCTCTTTTTTTTTTTTTTTAAGTAGAACTATTCTACTTTTTAAATGGGCAGAGGAAAAAGTGAGTTTGTCTTTCTTTGCCTTGGTTTCTTATCTTTATGCAATTTCAGGCACTTTTAAATATTATTAAATCCCAGGATCTGTGGATTAATGAAATCACGTATGAAAAGATACTCTATGTTGTAAATAAATTATTACCAATAGTATTTAATGAGAATATTCTTAAAGTGTTTCAAAACTCTCGAAAGAAAAATTTTTTGGCTGAGGGTGTACATGATGGGAAAGGGTGTCTGAAGATGATAATATGATGATAATGATGTGTGTGCTTGCTTGTGTGTCTATTTACATACATATACTTAATAGAAAAGTAAAGAGTCACCCCTAGTTGTTTCAGGTGACTTCTCCCTGCTATTTTTAATGCTTTCATTATCTGGATTTGCAACACTCCAGGGGACTTTAGCTGTTACAAGAGGTGCCATAAAATTCTGAAAAGTTTCTCAAAAGAACAGTTTTAAGTCACTTCAATTGAAAAATACGTATTTGCTATACAGAAATTTTCCAGAGTGGTGAAAGGGACAAGGAGGGATATTTAGAATTGAAGTAAGCAAAATCACTGGAAATTGTAACATCGTATCTAAAGTTCCATTCTGTGATGGCTTCCAAATGAATTGCAAAGTGATTGTTTTCTATGCCCACAGAGACTTGGCATCTAAATCAGACAGAAAATGCCCCACATGTTTTGAAATGAATAAACACCCCACATATTCGGGCAACTTTCAATTATCTCATTAACAGATTGTCTGATATAGCTGAAAGCTCTCATGATTATTTCTTTTCAACTCAAGATGTTTTTTTACTTACAGGTGAAGAGCTCTTTTTCTGATGACTTAAGAATTTCATCCAAATAATATTAAAAGTCCAACTAAGAGGAGCTGGAACGTGGTTCATGGCCCCTTTCAAAAGAAAGCTTTCTTCTCAAATCAATGCAAAATCTCCTTTCTCTTAAACTGTTCCTACAGCAAGGAAGACAGAGTGTTTGAATTTCAAAGAGCTTCTGGACCTCTAGGTCAAAAGAAAGAGCTGAGATAGTAACATTAAAATTATATCAATTAGGTGCTTTCAAAATTGTATTTGATTTTTTAAAAAATAATAAGCCCTCTGGTAATCATCTGTATATGAGAAAGAATTGAGGGCCCACATTCTTTTTAAACACCAAGGACACTTTTCTCTCTCTCATTATAAATGAGCAACAGAGGAGCACATGGAAGGTATCAGATACATGAGGACTAGGTGTTTCCTAAGAGCCTTAGGACAGAATTTAGTGCTGTCTTTCCAGCTTCCTCTGCTCCTGATGACTACTTCCTGTAACTTTGGCTTTCACTGGTCTCATCCTGGCTGCCAGGTCTCTCCCTTCTACAGTTTTCCTCAACCCTTTTAAACCAATGCCCAATTGTCATAATATAAACAATTGATGCACACTTTCCCCAGAAAGTCTACCACATCCCTGAGGATGAGGGGAGGGGAAACTCCAGTTAGGAATCTCTGCATTTTCTGTGTAATTCAGCAGCAAGAAGGGTGTGGCTGTGTTTTGTCTCCTGAAATTTGTGTTATTAAAATAATAGTTTTTGACTGTGGTCTATTCACACGATGGAATATTATGCAGCTGTAAGAAGAAATGAAGTCGTAAAGCATATGGCAACATGGATGAATCTGGAGG